>PVKU01013450.1:14873-29002 GCA_004027475.1 Anoura caudifer | reverse complement strand
AAAAAAAAAAAAAAAAAAAAAAAAAAAAAAAAAAAAAAAAAAAAAAAAGAGAGAGAGAGAGAGAGAAGTTTTGGAACCTCCAGGACATCTTTAAATGTTCCAACATCCAAATTAAAGGGTTACCAGAAGGAGAAGAGGAAGAGCAAGAAATCGAAAACTTATTTGAACAAATAATGAAGAAGAACTTTCCCAATCTGGCAAAGGAAAGAGACTTTCAGGAAGTCCAGGAAGCTCAGAGAGTCCCAAAGAAGTTGAACCCAAGGAGGAACACACCAAGGCACATCATAATTACATTAGCCAAGATAAAGATAAGGGGAGAATCTTAGAAGCAGCAAGAGATAAGGGAACAGTCACCTACAAAGGAGTTCCCATCAGACTGTCAGCTGATTTCTCAAAAGAGACCTTATAGGCAAGAAGGGTCTGCAAAGAAGTATTTGAAGTCATGAAAGGCAAGGACCTACATCCAAGATGACTCTATCCAGCAAAGCTTTCATTTAGAATGGAAAGGCAAATAAAGTGCTTCCCAGAGAAGGTCAAGTTAAAGTAGTTCATCATCACCAAGCCCTTATTATATGAAGTGTTAAAGGGATTTATCTAAGAAAAAGATAAAAAAATATGAACAGTAAAATGACAACAAACTCGGTTATTAACAACCACACCTAAAACAAAAACAAAAATGAACTAAGCAACCACTAGAACAGGAACAGAATCACAGAAATGGAGATCACAGGGAGGGTTATCAGCAGGGGAGTGGGAGGGGGAGAGAGGGGGAAAAGGTACAGAGAATAAGTAGCATAAATGGTAAGTAGAAAATAGACAGGGGGAGAGTAAGAATAGTATAGGAAATGTGGAAGGCAAAGAACTTACATGTATGACCCATGGACATGAACTAAAGGCGGGGGGGGGATGTGGGTGGGAGGCGGTATGCAGGGTGGAAGGGAATAAAGGGGGAAAATGGGACACCTGTAATAGCATAATTGATAAAATATATTATTAAAAAATAAAAGACAGCACAAACCATAAATTAAAAAATTTATAAATTGGATTAAGTTCATATAAAACTTCTTCACAATCAGAATAGAAAAAGAAGTTAAAACATAAGCCACACATTGAGAGAAGATATTTACAATATGTGAAACAGACAATTATTTACAGAACATTTAAAGAATATCTACTACCAATGCAAAATGATGATCCAATAGAAAAAGGAACAAACAATATAAACAAACAAATTATAGAAGAAACCTGAATTATGACTGAACATTTAAAAGGATTCTCAACCTCACTGGTCATTATGGAAATACAAATTAGAATAACAATGAATGTCAATTCACACCTATCTGATTGGCAAAAATTAAATACAGAGTGTGGGTAAGAACACGGAGAAACAAATTCTAGGACACTGATCCTGGGGGTGTAGGCTGGTGTAACAACCAAAGGTACATTCGATTGCACATAGTAAAACAGGACATTTTTTTATACTCTACCATCCAGGCCAAAGGAGACAGATTTACAAATACTCATTGCAAAATTGTTTACAGTAGAAAAAAAGATGGAACGACATGAGGATTCAGTCCATTCAAGGGAGAATAAATAAATCATTTGTGACATGTTAATCTAGTCAAATGTGCTGCAGCTAAAATGAATGAACGACAGCTACATGTATCAACATTGAGAAATGTTAGGAAAAATGTTGAGTGACAGAGCAAGGTGCAGAGGGGTGTATGCCAAATACACATTATATACAAATAACACAAATTTAAAACATGGAAAACAACAGCACTGAAAATCTGTGGGTATCTAAACTTGTAGCAAATATATGGAATGAAATCACCAAATTCATTTTAGTGGTTAAATAAATGGGAAGTAGAGAAGGGTTTGGGATTAGGGAGGCAGGTGGAGACCTCAAGTTTCTATGCAAAATTTTATTGTTTTAAAACAATCTGAACTAAATATGGAACAGTGTTAAGATTTTACAAAGGGAAGTAGTGGTGTTCATTTTATTATTTAAAATTTTTGGTATGTGTTTTAAATGTGTTGCAATGAAAATATTAAAATACGAACACTCCAGTACTGATAGATAAAAATATAAATTAGGAAAGAATTGCAACATGTGTCAGATGGGCAACTGAGGTTCTTGTTACATAAAGTGCTTTCATTAAGGAATGACAGTGAGACAAGACGAACAAAGGAAAGGACGGCAGAGTGACCAAGTTACTAGACAATTTGCAAGGAGCAACCACAGATGACTTGTGAACTTAGGGATGCAAATTCAACGTCACTGTGAAAATGCAGATGGAAGCAGCAAATGAAATATAATTTTTAATCCTCTAAATTCTAGGAGTTCACCCTTCAGAAGTGGCCAGGAATTCTCATAACTTTATTTTCAAGGATATTATTCATGGTCAATTATAGTGAAAAAAATATACGACAACAGAGTGTGTAAAACTGTCCAGGCCAGCACTCTAGGAGGGAATTTTGACTCATTTGTCTTTTTACTCCTCCTTACCAAGAACTGATAGTTCTGCTTCTTAAATTGGGGGTCACTCACTGTTGTCTCCACATTCGAGCATCTGTGAGACTGGGATGTGTCTTACAGTCCCTGCCTGGCAGGGGGCAGTCACGGTGTAGCTGTCACTGTCTAAACGTGCTCATCAACACTTGCGAAGAGGGAGGTGTCACAGTCTTTCCAAAAGCTTCTTAAGTGCTCCATGGACTTTGTACATGCCAACAAACTCAGAAATGCACAAACTCACAAATGAACCACCTCAGTGCAGGCGAGAACACATTACAATGAATCCAAGCAGGTAGAGTGAAAACAATGTCAAAACCACACTTTTAGCCAAGGTAGTTAGTTACCTTGAGACAACACAGAGCAAATCTCAAGGAAACTAAGCAGGCAATTTGAAACAAACAGGAAGTGACACCTTTAATGTTTTAAAAAATGTAGAGTACGTTTAGGCAAAGTTAAGCTGTTTATGTCAAACAATGTCAGAATCTAGCATTCTTCTTTTTTAAAAGACTGTATTTATTTATTTTTAGAGAGAAGGGAAGAAGGAGAGAGAGATTGAGAGAGAGAAATATCAATCAGTTGCCTCTCACATGCCCCGGACTGGGGACCTGGCCTGCAACCCAGACAAGCTCCCTGACTGGAACCGAACCAGTTTATGTGAAGCCAAGCTCAAAACCACGTGTTCACATTAAACAAAACTTCTTATTGCTGATTAGAACTAATTAATATGTAACTGAATAATTTATATTAAACCAAGCACAGATTCAAACTCAAACATTCATTTCAAAAGTAACATCTTAGATGATTCAGAGTGTAAGCAGTTGAAACTGAGCAATGTATGTCAAATCCAGCTCAAAATCATTCATTAAGTTCCATAAACGCTGTATGTGCAAACAGAAGAAATGTTCCTTTCCTTGGTTATCATTAGGGTCACTGGAATCGGTGGCCACTTTTTGCCCACACCCTCTTAAGTCAGATGCGGGTGACCTTGGATGCAAAGCAGCAGTGAGGCCATTAGGCAACTGGATCTTTATTTCTAGCACCCCCTGGGGAAAGCATTTCAGGGAGGGATTTGTAGGTACTCTAAAGAAATGTACAAACAGTGATGGAAGACAAAAAGTTAAGATCCTCTTTGTGTGAAGGACCTATGAAAATCTATTTAAAAAAATAAAACCATAAGTCTCCAAAAGATGAGTGGGTCAAGAAAAGAGAGCTCACAAAGGAGGAAATACTATCAGCCAAGAAACATTTGAAACATGTGTAAACCTCGAAGGAAATCAGAAAAATGCAGACTAGGACAAGAAGTTAATTTTGCCTATCAAATTACAAACACGCAAACAAAAAACTATCCACTGTTGCTCAGGCTACAGTAAAACAGAAACCATGATCTCCTCCTCCTGGGAGGGTTTACTGAAGCAGTCTTTCAGGAAAGCAATTTCCCAATATGTAAAAAGAGCCTTAAAAACCTCCATACCTTGCTCATTTATTTAAAAAAAAGAAAGAAAAAGAAAAAGAAAAGAGAAGAACAAAGTACAGGAAGGATAATAGGAGAAATTAAACAAGTTGGTTGTCTTTGGATGGAGGAGAGGCATAAAAAAGGGAAACTGGAAAAATAGTAGGGACAAAGAGGGAGTAACACTTCTCTGAGTATAGATACCTATTATATATGTTTGAGTTTTGGAAGCAGAGTGATGCTTTATGTAATACTGTAAATAAATGGATAATTAAAAACCAACCAGGATGTGGAGAGACTCCAAACAGAATGTAGGTAGTAGCAAATGAACCAAATTGTGTTACAAATTATTGATCACACGGAAGGTAGTAGGGAAGGAGAGAATTAAGTAACCTCAGTAACTTTAGAAAATAGGATTTTGACTAGATACCACAAGGCTAAAGACAAAGAGAACAGTAGACAAATACTGTTGCTCCACTTTGTAGATGTGTTTCTCAGAGGGTATGAGATCTAGGCAGGCCTAGGAGGAATGAAAGTCACCAGGTGAGAAAATGGCACCGTGGGAAGCTGCCTGCAGACCCAGGAAGATTAGGGTCTGGGGTCAGCTTATCCGGCATAACAGGATGCAGCTTTCACCCAGCAACCAGCTCTAGCCAATAAGACTCTAATACCCCAACTGCAGGTTTTTGCATTTAAAAAAATACTGATCAAAGAACAACCGAATGAGTCCCAACCTCCTTTGGTTGGCTCCACTTTCCTTCTTATTTCCCGCTAATAAACCTTGCTCTCCTTAGCTCGCTGCGTCTGTCTGATTTCTTGAGCAGCTCTGACCTAACACAGGGGTGTTGAGTTAACAGTTCTGATACTGTTACAGAACAAACCGGGGAGGGGGCAATTATTGGCCCACCCAGGGATGCCAAAAACTGTTACAGAACACACCCACACACAGGGCCAAGGGGGGTAACTATATACTACTATCAAAAGGATCCCGCAGGTTTGTTATGTCTGCCGCCAGAGGAAAGATGACTCTCAATGCCAGAGATTTGTGAAAAGGAAAGGAAATGTTTATTTAATGCTATCCAGACTTAAAGTAGTGACCAAATGTCTTCATTAAACTATCAAGTCCTTTAGGATACCCATGGATGCACACAGTGCTTCCTCCCCCCTCTGCCCTAATTTGGGGTATCGTATCTCAGGAAAAGAAGTAGAAGTCCATGATTCAGGCTCCCAGCAGCCCTGTGGTCCTCTCTTCACCAAGGCTGTGGTGAGGTCTCCATTCTGCCAAAGCCACATGGCTCTCTCTGGCAAAGCTACGGGGAGGTGGGGTCACTACTCTGCTAAAGCTGCATGGTGATTCTCCCTCGCGTGGCTGTGGGAGTCCCCACTCTGGCCAAAGCCACATGGTTCTCTGCTAAAGCCATGTGGTGATCTTCCCATGGCTGTGTGGGGTCCTCACTCTACCAAAAGCACTTGGTTCTCTCTTCAACGGCTGCCGCATCTGGGTGTAAATCCCCAGCCAATCTTCCTCTGCAGCCCCATTTCCAACTTCTCCCACAATTGGCTACATTTGCCAGCACTCCTGTATCCTTCCAGCTTTACTGAGCTGCCATAGTGAGTCTGGGCAGGTGTGGTCCCATGGCGTGGAGCCAATCATCTCCAAGCTCTCACACAGGCGCTGTAGCCAGGGGGAGTTGCCTCCCAGTTATGTCTTGGGTGGAAGTCACTCCCTTCTCCCTGGCTCAATGTGTGGCCACAGCTATTTAACATAGCCATGAAACCAGTGAAAGGTTATAGATATGTTAAACGACCATGCCAGAGGTTAGCTGCAAGACTGTTGCTACGCAAAACAGCTCTCAATGGCTCTGTTCCATTTGTCCCTTCCCCCAACTCACACCTGTGTCGGGGTGGGGGCGGGGAGGACATCCTATATAACTTTCTAATATTTCCTGGACACCCTGGGTTCTGGACCCCATTCCAAATCCCTATTTAGGGCCCCCCTCTTGGCTGTGCCCTGTTACAAAACTACTTTATGGGTGCACTAGAGCTGAATAAATAAATACATTGTTGCTATTACCTGCAGAATTTGTCACTATCAGAGAAAGAAGTCACAAATAAGGAAAACAGGAAGGCTAGGATTAACCCTGTGCTTCGGGTTGCAATTGGAGCTGTCAATATGAACTCACAGTTTCAGAGAGAAAAAGGCAGAAATACATCTAAAGCTGTCTGCATGTGTGGATTAGTATATGTACACAGATTTTCTAGCTGCATCCACCAAGGGGGCCTAGAAGGAATGACACCCTAGTAGCAAGGAGGCCATTTAGCAACTTGGTCTTTATTTCTATCTTTATTTCTGGTTCCAAATAAAAGAAGCCAGATCTTATTGGAGAAGTGGCCAATTCCAGAGCTGGGGCAGGGAAAAATGCAAGATGAGCTTGGAGCACCTTGTGCTGGCAGCAGTTAGGAAAGTGCTCAAAAAGGAAAGAGAACACTGAAGAAGCTCCTAATAGTCACAGCTAGAACAAACGGTGTGGCCAAGTAAATGACTGCACGAGGGGTTCCCCCCAAACTGGAGTTTATTTATAAAATATTGTGCATTTATTCTTACATGTTTAAACTTCAGTCACCTTCAAAGTACCTCCATTTGATACAATACACCTATTGAGATGTTTTTTCCACTGCCCAAAACATTTTTTGAACTTGTTGATTTTAATGCCTTTTAGTACTTCTGCTGTTTTTTTTATTCACAACAGCCAAGAAATCCAAGTGTCCATCAACAGATAAATAGATAAACAAAACATGATACATATATATCATGGAATATTATTGTCTTAAAAAGGAAGGGAATTCTGTCACGTGCTACAACTTGGGTGAGCCTTGAGGATATTGTGCTAACTGAAATAAGGGCTTAAACAACAAGTTCTGTATGATTGCACCTATATGAGGCATCTAAAGTAGTTAAATTCACAGAAAGGAGAGGAGAATGGTGGTTACCAGAAGCTGAAGGGAGGGGAGGAAGGGAGTTGCTGTTTAATGGGTATAGACTTTCAGATTTGCAAGAAGTTATGGAAACCTGTTTTACAACAATATGCATATACGTGACACTACTGACTGTACACTTAACAATGGTTAGGCTAGTAATGTTTATCTTTTTAAAAAATAACAAAAACAAATAAATAAATAAAAATTTGAGAAGAAAAGGGATTTTTGCATAGTCTTAAAGAATCTCCCCTCACTCAAATTCTTATTACAAAGGGAAACATAGTAACTTCAGAGTGGACAAATCTGAAAGACTCTAGACATCACCTTAACTGTGGTTAATGTCACCAAAAATGAGATGTGTCCACCGTATGAACCCTCTTATAGGATTCACTGAGAAGGGCGTGTCAATTCTGTGGTTCACTTGCCAAAATTACCTCAATCTAACCATGAGAACTATCAGATAAACTCACGTTTAGGAACAATCTACAAAAAAATCTGACCAGTGTACTTCAAAGTCTTGAGGTCATGACTGGTTGTTATGGCTCAGTTGATTGGAGCACCAACTGGTAATCAAAAGGTTGCTGGTTCAATTCTCAGTCAGGGCACATGCCTAGGTTGCTGGTTCGGTTCCTGGTCTGGGCCTGCGAAAACACTGGTCTGGGTGTGCGTCATCTCTCCAGCCTGGTCACATACAGTAGGCAAGCAATCAATGCTTCTCTCATGCATTGATGTTTCTTTCTCCTTTCCTCTCATTAAAAAAAAAAAAGCAATGAAAAAATGTCCTTGGTGAAGATAAAAAAATGCCTCAAGGTCATGAAAGACAAAGCAAGACTGAGGAACTACCACAGATTTGAGGAAACAGAAAAAAATAATAACTAAATATAATGTGTAACCCTGGTTCAAATCCTTGCCCAGAGAGAGGATATCAGTGAAAAAACTGGTGAATTTGAATAGTCTATATTTTAGTTAATAGCATTTTTCCGACTTCTAAATTTTGATAATTATGCTATGGTTATACAAGATAAACCTCTGTATTAGTTTTGCAACTTTTCTGTAAATCTAAAATTATTTTAAGTTACCATTAAAAGAGAATCCATACCTCGGGATGGGGTGGGGGAACTTCAGGAGATCCTTTTCCAGCGATGTTTCCTGAAGAAATAATCTGGACTATAAACGTGTTTATATAAAAAGATGTCTATCATAGCCTTATTTATAAAATTTTGAAAAATCAGAAATGACCTATATGTTTCTAAAGAAGACGATGGTTAGTACATTATGACCTATTCTGGGCTCTCCACTTTAAATGCAACTGATGACACTCGAGTACATGTCTCTCATAAGGTGACTGCAGGCTTCACATCTCCACTTAGAAGAAGGTCTAAGAAGCACATCAAATGAAAAAGGCTAAAACAGAGTTCTTGTCTCCTACCCTGACCCCAACCTCTGTCTTCTCTGTGCCTTAGGAGAAAACCTGCAAGTCATCCTTGATTCACTCCATTTCCTTGTCTTCTATACTTCTTGCATAAGAAAGTCCCTTTGCTCTCCCTCCAAAGCATACCATTGGTCCATTTATCTCTTCAGCTCCATTGCTTCACCTGATGCAAGCCATCATCACTTCTCCTGGACCACTGCACAGGCTCTCAGTTGATCCTCCTCTTTTCTCTGCTGTCCTCTATCATCATTCTCCATGGTGCAGTTTGAATGATGTAAAAGACTCACATCAACCTGTTCCTGCTCTGCCTAAAGCCCTCCAGGGGTTTCCCATTGCACTTTTGACAAACTTCAATTCCTTACCATCTCATGCTGGGTCCGAGGTGAAGAACCAGCTCTTCATTTTGGGCCTCACTCCTCAACCTCTCTTTTCCTCTCTCCTGCATTCTGGACACAGTGGCCTCATTCAGTTTCTTGAATAGCACTTTTCCTCCTCCAGACCTTTGCTGTATCCTCTGTCCAGAAGGTTCTGTGCCCACATTTTCCCATGGTGGTCTCGTCTTATCACTCAGTGTTTGAACCAACTGTCATCTTCTTGAGAAGCCTGTTTTTACCAGTTAACATGAAGTAGCCCCTGCCTACACCCCACCATCACTCCTTATGCAAACAATGTCTTTTAAGGACTTCTGAGCAATAGCAGTACATAATAATCTAAAATTATTTTGTTCATGAATGTGCTCAATGGTTAACATTCTGTCTCCCTTCTCTAAAATGTAATCTACATGGAAATAGCTTAATTGTATTTTGAAACTTTTCATACCTACAAAAAAGTTGAAAAAATGAAAGAATAGTACATACACCTTACCTAGGTTCATCAAATGTTAATATTATACCACATTATCTTTATCGCTTTCTCTCATTACACACACACACACACACACACACACACACACACACACACTTTTTACTTTAGCCATCTGAAATAAATTGCAGACATTATGACATTTTACTCCTAAATACTTTCTCATGCATTTCCTAAGAATAATGACATTTATCTATATGACATCAATAATATGAGCACACTTAAGAAAATCAAGAATTCCATAATGTCATCTAATATATAATCCAAATTTCTCCAATAGTCCTAAGGACGTTTTTTGGTCAGTTTTATTTTTTTCCTCGATTCAGGATCCAATCAGCTAGAGGTGAGCCCAAGAGGTGCATTGTCCAATGTGCCAGCCACATGTTTCTATTGAGCCCTTGGAATGTGGCTAGTGTGACTGAGGAGCCATAGTTTTACTTTCATTAAGTTGTAATTAATTTACATTTAAATTTTAAAACTTTGCTGGTCAAGATGGAGGTGTCGGTAGATACACTGCCTCCTCTCACAAATAAAAGAAGGCCAACAGCAAATTTAAAAACAAAAAATAACCGGAATTGCCAGAAAACTGACCTGTATGGAAGTCTGCACCCAAGGAGTTAAGGAAGAAACAGAACAGGCATTCCGAGACAAAAAAAAAAAAAAATATATATATATATATATGGCCCAAATGAAAGAACAGATGAAAACCCCAGAAAAAAATACATTTAAGTGATGAAGAGATAGCCAATCTACCAGATGCAGAGTTCAAAACACTGGTAAATAGGATGCTCACAGAAATGGTTAAGTATGGTCGCAAAATTGAGGAAAAAGTGAAGGCTATGACAAGTGAAATAAAGGGAACCAACAGTGAAGGGAAGGAAACTGGGACTAAACAATGATTATGAGTGGAAGGAAGAAGTAAACATTCAACCGGAACAGAATGAAGAAACAAGAATTCAAAAAAAAATGAGGAGAGGCTCAGAAACTTCTGGGATATCTTTAAACATTCCAACATCAGAATTAGAGGGGTGCCAGAAGGAGAAGAGGAAGAACAAGAAATTGAAAACATAATGAAGGAGAACTTCCTTAATCTGGCAAAGGAAATAGACCTTCAGGAAGCCCAGGAAGCTCAGAGAGTCCCAAAGAAGTTGGACCCAAGGAAGCCCACACCAAGGCACATCATAATTACATTAGCCAAGATTAAAGATAAGGAGAGAATCCTAGAAGCAGCAAGAGAAAAGGAAACAGCTATCTACAGAAGAGTTCCCATAAGACTATCGGCTGATTTCGCAAAAGAAACCTTACAGGCAAAAAGGGTCTGCAAAGAAGTATTTGAAGTCATGAAAGGCAAGGACCTCCATCCAAGATGACTCTATCCAGCAAAGCTTTCATTTAGAATGGAAGGGCAGATAAAGTGTTCCCCAAATAAGGTCAAGTTAAAGGAGTTCATCATCACCAAGCCCTTATTATATGAAATGTTAAAGGGACTTATCTAAGAAAAAGGAGATAAAGAGATATGAACAGTAAAATGACAACAAAGTCACAACCATTAACACCTGAACCTAAAAAAACAAAAACAGAAACAAAAATGAACTAAGCAAACAACTAGAACAGGAACAGATGCACAGAAATAGAGATCACATGGAGGGTTATCAGAGGGGAAGGGGAGGGGGGAGGAAGGAGGTAAAGGTATAGGGAATAAGAAGCAGAAATGGTAGGTAGAATATGCACAGGGGGAGGTTAAGAATAGTATGGGAAATGGAGAAACCAAAGAATTTATATGTACGACCCATGGACATGAACTAAGGGGTGGGAATGATGGTGGGAGGTGGGGTGCAGGACAGAGGGGAATAAAGGGGAGTAAAAAATGGGACAACCAAAATTGCATATCAGTGAAATATATTTAAAAAATAAAATAAATAAAATCTTAAAAAAATTTAAACTTCTTTTCTATTGGAAATGTTTAAAGTATGATTGGAATAATAAATTATGTTTAGATATGTGGATCTTTTTTTTAACTATATTAGGAACTGTGATTTGAGACTGCTGTAATTGTATAATACAAACTGAATTTTGAGGACTTAAAAACAAGAAAAGAATCTATTCTTCCATTCACAAAATCTGAATTGAAGCCAGGGTTAAAAATGTAACCACACACACACAACACTTTTTTTTTAAAATACAAGCAAAAGTTTATTTAGAAAATCACAGAGGTAGAAGAAGTGAGCCATGGAAGAAGTGAGCCAGCTGAACTGCGTGAGCTCAGAAGACAAATTACAGAGGCAAAAGTAGGGCCCTTGGAACTTAGGAAAAGAAAGTAAAGGTTATGCGCCTTGATAGAAGGAAGAGGAAGGAAAAGTGCAGGTGTGTGTGTGTGTGTGTGTGTGTGTGTGTGAGAGAGAGAGAGAGAGAGAGAGAGAGAGAGAACATGCCCATGCCCAATTTTAAATGTCAGAGAGGAGTAGGAAGACAAAAGTGTGCTGAAAATTTCTCACCAGGCTATAAATTCTACTACATGGGAATTATGTATCTCTTGCTCACCATATCTGTAGTGTCTACACAATATGTGACATGGAGTTGATATTTAATACATATCTTTGAACAAATGAGGGGGAGTGAGTCAGTGAGTAACCTAGTAGTTATGTCTTTGAGCAAGAAGGAATGGCTTTGCTCAGAAAGTTGAGGCAACCCTCCCCAGCAGAAAAGCAAGCACTAACAGTAAACAACAGTGTTCTAATACTGAGAGAACAAAGGCCAGGAGGGCTGGAAGACCTGAGAAAAACATACAGCAGCATTCAGAATTCCTGGAACTGGCTCTGTGGATGCAGCAGGGGTGCCGAGGTGCAGAGTAAGCAATGGAGTGAAGTAGGACCTGGACCTAACCCTTCGTTGGACATCCTGAGTGTGGGCCTATTTTGGCTTGAACAGCCCATGAGAGTGGCAGCCTGGCACGGTCTCCACAGTGGGGCATGGCTCCTGGCAAACCAGAACTGCAAGATAATGGGTGGGCTGGGGACTGGTCTGGCACAAGTACAGCCCTGGCAGATGCATCTGGACTCCCTGTGGCCTATTGTACTGGGGACTAATACATTTAATCGCATGAGTTTATTGGACCAAGTTTTTAAGTATTTTCCAGATACTATTCCTATCCTGTTAAAATTTTACAAGGTAGGTATCATTTATTTTATGTTATTTATTTTTAATTATATTTTATTGATTATGCTATTACAGTTGTCTCAATTTTCCTTCCCTTGCCCCCTCCACCCAGCACCCCCCAGTTCCACAGGCAATCCTCACACCGTTGTTCACGTCCATACGTCATGCATATGGGTTCTTTGGCTACTCCATTTTCCATACTGTACTTACATCCCCATGGCTATTCTGTAACTACCTATTTCTACTTCTTAATCCCCTCACCTCTTCACTCATTCCCCACAAACCCTCTCTCATCTGGCAACCCTCAAAACTCTCTCTGCATCCACGATTCTATCTATTTTCTTCTTGTTTGCTTAGTTTGTTTTTTACTTACACTAACTTCAGTTGAGTTTTGATAATCCATTACTATCAGACCAGCCTCTTAGTTTGTTTTTTAGATTCAATTATTGATTGATATGTACCTATTGCTATTTTATTGTCCATAGTTTTGATCTTCTTTTTCTTAAATGAGTCCCTTTAACATTTCATTTAATAATGGTTTGGTGGTGATGAATTCCTGTAGTTTTTTTCTTGTCTGGGAAGCTCTTTATCGGCAGATAAGGATTCTAAATGATAGCTTTGCTGGGGAGAGTCCACCCAAGCTGTTAACCTTGATCTTTCCATATGAATGGCTCCTCTTGGTTCATGCTTCACAACTTCCTATATTTTATCAAACAAGCAACAGCAGACCTCAGTAAACCTCCAGCCCCAAAAGCACTTGCTAAGTGGCCCCAGGCCCACAGCAGCCAGTCTAGATATATACCTTGGCTTTGCCTGGGAATCTCTAGTCCAGCACAGTAGCAGCTGTCTCAGATTATTTTATACCTAATGCAGGGTGACCCTGTGCAGAACACAGGTGGGGACTGACCTTGGCCTGCACCACCCGGGAAACACCAGAGCTGGCACACCCAGTGGACAGTTACAGACCACATTGGAATACCTCCACCCTGCATAACTGATCCTCCACGGAGGGTGGAGTTTGGTAGACAGTGGTCACAGCCAGTCTTTGCACTTGACCGGCCCAAGTAAATCCCTCCCATTGTCCTGCCAACAGCAATCAAGCCTCAACTATAAAAGAAGGGTGTACTCAGCCCACACAAAAGGAAAACTTTAAGTACGCTGCTTGGGTTATAGGCGAGGCTGTGCCACTGGACCCTATGGGACACCTACTACTTAGGCTGTGCTACCAAGACACAGAGTCAAAGCAACTCTACCTTATAAGTAGAAACAAACACAAGAAGACTGCTAAAGTGAGGAGACGAAGAAACATGGCCCAAAACATGAAACAACAGATCAAAACTCCAGAAAAAGAATTAAACAAAAGGAGATGAGCAATCTATCAGATGTAGAGTTTAAAACACTGGTTATAAGGATGCTCAAGGAACTTAGTGAGGACTTGAACAGCATTAAAGAAATCCAGTCAGAAATGGAGGATACACTGATTAATATAAACAATAATTTACAGGGAAACAACAGTAGAGTGGATGAAACCTAGAATCAAATGAATGATTTTGAGCATAAGAAAGCAAAAAAAAAAAAAAAAAAAAAAAAAAAAAAAAAAAAAAAAAAAAAAAAAAAAAAAAAAAAAAAAAAAAAAAAAAAAAAAAAAAAAAAAAAAAAAAAAAAAAAAAAAAAAAAAAAAAAAAAAAAAAAAAAAAAAAAAAAAAAAAAAAAAAAAAAAAAAAAAAAAAAAAAAA
>PVKU01013449.1:0-28818 GCA_004027475.1 Anoura caudifer | reverse complement strand
TAGGTTCCTGTTAAAGGTGAGATCATATAGTATTTGTCTTTCACTGCCTGGCTTATTTCACTTAGCATAATGCTCTCCAGTTCCATCCACGCTGTTGCAAAGGGTAGGAGCTCCTTCTTTCTTTCTGCTACATAGAATTCCATTGTGTAAATGTACCAAAGTTTCTTGATCCATTCATTCACTGATGGGCACCTAGGTTGCTTCCAACACTTGGCTATTATAAATTGTGCTGCTATGAACATTGGGGTGCATTGGTTCTTTTGGATTGGTGTTTCAGGGTTCTTAGGATATAATCCTAGCAGTGGAATTGCTGGGTCAAAAGGTACATTCATTTTTAGTTTTCTTAGAAAATTCCATAGTGTTTTCCATAGTGGTTGTACCAGTCTGCAATCCCACCAACAGTGCACTAGGGTCCCCTTTTCTCCACAACCTCTCCAACACTTGTTGTTTGTTGCTTTGTTTATGATGGCCATTCTGACTGGTGTGAAGTGGTGTCTCATTGTGGTTTTAATTTGCAACTCTCTGATAGCTAGTGATATTGAGCATCTTTTCATGTGTCTCTGGATCCTCTGTATGTCCTTCTTGGAGAAGTGTCTGTTCAAGTCCTTTGTCCATTTTTTAATTGGGTTGCTTGTCTTGTTAGAGTGGAGTCATGTAAGTTCTTTATGTATTTTGGAGATTAAACCATTGTCTGAGTTATCATTGGCGAATATATTTTCCCATACAGTTGGTTCTCTTTTTATTTTAATACTGTTTTCTTTAGCCATGCAGAAGCTTTTTATTTTGATGAGATCCCACTTATTTATTCTTTTCTTTATGTCCCTTGCTTTAGGGGACATATCAGTAAAAATGTTGCTGAGTGAAATATCTGAGATTTTCGACCTATGTTCTCCTCTAGGACTTTAATGGTGTCACAGCTTATATTTAAATCTTTTATCCACCTTGAGTTTATTTTTGAGTATGGTGTAAGCTGGTGCTTGAGTTTCATTTTTTTGCACGTAGCTGTCCAGTTCTCCCAACACCACTTGTTAAAGAGGCTACTTTTACTCCATTTTATGTTGCTGCCTCCTTTGTTGAATATTAATTGACCATAGAGACTTGGGTTTATTTCTGGGCTCTCTGTTCTATTCCACTGGTCCATGTTCCTGTTTTTGTGCCAGTACCAGGCTGTTTTGATTACAGTGGCCTTGTAATACAGTTTGGTGTCAGGTATTGTGATCCCTCCTACTTTGCTCTTCTTTCTCAAAATTGCTGCAGCTATTAAAGGTTGTTTATGATTCCATATAAATTTTTGAAGTGTTTGTTCTATATCTGTGAAATATGCCATTGGTAATTTCATAGGTGTTGCATTGAATCTGTAAATTGCTTTGGGTAGTATGGACATTTTAATAATGTTAATTCTTCCAATCCATGAACATGGTATATGTTTCCATTTGTTTGTGTCTTCCTTGATTTTTTTCTTCAGTGTTGTGTAGTTTTCTGAGTATAGATCTTTTACTTCCTTGGTTAGGTTTATTCCTAGGGTTTTTTTGTTTTGTTTTGTTTTGTTTTTTGCTATATCAAATGGGATTTTTTCCTTGACTTTTGCTTCTGCTCTTTCATTGTTGGTATTCAAAAATGCCTTTGATTTCTGGATATTGACTTTGTATCTGGCTGTTTGGCCAAATTCATTTATTAGGTCGAGCAGCTTTTTGGCCAAGTCTATAGGGTTTTCTATGTACACTATCTTGTCATCTGCAAACAATGATAGCTTTGTTTCCTCCTTTCCAATTTGGATGCCTTTTATTTCCTTTTCTTGTCTAATTGCTGTGGCTAAGACTTCCAATACTATATTGAATAGAAGTGGTGAAAGTGGACACCCTTGTCTTGTTCCTGATCTTAGTGGAAAAGATTTTAGTTTTGCCCCTTGAGTATGATGTTGGCTGTAGGTCTCTCATATATGGCCTTGATTATGTTGAGGAATGCTCCCTCTATTCCCACTTTGCTGAGTGTTTTTATCATAAGTGGGTGCTGTACCTTATCAAATGCTTTTTCCACATCTATTGATATGATCATGTGATTTTTGTCTTTGCTTTTGTTTATGTGCTGTATTACATTTACTGATTTGTGAATGATGAATCATCCTTGCATCCCTGGGATGAATCCCACTTGGTCATGGTGTATGATCTTTTAATGTATTGTTAGATGCAGTTTGTCAATGTTTTGTTGAGAATTTTAGCATCTGTGTTCATCAGCGATATTGGCCTAAAGTTTTCTTTCTTTGTTGTGTCTTTATCTGGTTTGGGGATTAGGATGATGCTGCAAGTCCAAAATCTTGGTGAGGTAGGGAAGCAGGCTGGGGACTCAGGGAAGGGTTGCAGTTTGAATTCAAAGGCTGTCTGCCTTTGGTTTCAATTTCAATCTGAATTTTTTTTTCAGATTTTGTTTAAAAATTATTGCCACTATTATAGATGTCCCTCAAAAGCAGTCTGTTAGCAGGATTTTTTCTTGCCTGGGAACAGGGGTTAGTAATGCAGGAATAGCTAAATTTACACAGGGCAAGGTGAGGGGGAGCACATTATAGGTGCTCCATCTTCCTAGCGCTTTGATGTGTTCACCAGCATAAAAGCTCAATTTTTTTCCTTTTAAATTGTTGGGGGGTGGAAATCAAAAAAGGAATGACATTTTATGAGACATGAACATTTTACAAAATTCAAATTTCAGTGTCCCTAAAATTTCACTGGAACACAGTCACACTGACTCATTCACATGACATCTGTGACTGCTTTTGCACCAACAGAGAATTGAGCAGTTGCAATAGAGCCCATGTGGCCCGCAAAGGCTACGGTATTTACTTTTTAGTCTTCTACAGAAAATATTTTCCTACCTCTCATCTATAACCTAAATGTAAGTGTGGACTTTTACTAGGTTCTTATATGAAGCAATCTACAGGAAAGTTAAGTATGAAGTTCAACCAATAACAATGTTATTTTTCAGAGAAATAGTATAATGCCAAGAAAAAAAATTCAGAAAGACAGACCAATAATCCAATTAAGATAATCTCCTACAGGAAATAAAATTGAAGGATCTAATTTAAGGTTCTTTTTGGTATCTACCATATCAACATCTAGCTTTTCATACTAACAGAAAAACTTAATGACAATCAACTGCTGGAGCCCAGCTCTAGCAGGTCCAGGGATACCCAGTGGATGGACGGCGTGGGCAAAAGGAAGACATGAGAGACACTCTTACAGGCTCAGTGACCCAGCATCTCTGCCAGTCGCTGGTGTGCTTTATTTTTTATATGCTTGGGTGCACTTATGCAGTATAGGAAAACAATTGTTACTTTGTTCTCAGGGAACATACGCTTAGCCAGTGTTCCAAGGAAAGCATGACACTGATATATTAGAAGCAGCAGTCTAACACAATTTCACACTATTGTGCAAACTTTTGGCTCTAATCTGAGGGAACATTTTAGCTGAGCATATTTACCACATAATGTAACACCTATGATTTCTCAGAGTTTAAGCTTAAGCCTTGTATAAATGTGTAAAAACCACAAGTTGGGCGCGAGTAAGGGCACTTGTTTTGTCTCATAGTCTAGGTCAAGTGTAATATTCTTTGTGGGTAATGTGGTTATTATATGTCTCTCACTTTATTCTCTTCTACGCCAAAATCCTGTTTTTCTACATAGGTAATAATCCTTCTTATGTTCTGTCCACCTAGCTGCTTCCTCTCTTCCTGATGAAGGGATGCTAACTGTTTTAGTCATTGGAGTAGTAACAGGGGGTTATGTAGGAAATAGTCCTAATAGCCTTTTCCACTCCCAATCTTGGAAATTCTTTACTATATCTGGAGGACTTCCTGGGGGGAGAGTACTTTCCCATTGACTATCATTTTCTCGCTTACTTCTCAGGAATTCTGCCTTTTCTATGGAATTACTGTCTGTCCCAGTCCCGAAATAAATTGCAGAGGCTCCAAGCAAGGGTATGATTATTAAAATCAAGCAGAGGAGTGCCTGGTGCTTTCCCTCGCTGTGTCTGCTGTATGGACATTCAGCTCCCTCTGCTGCGACTGTGTCAAACAGCGGAGCTGGGTCGGCTCCCAGCAATCAACAAACCCCAAAAACCCTAATGAAAAAGAACAAAAGGGAAATAATAAGCACAAATGTTTTGTATAAGAAAGCTCAGATTTGAGAGTCTACCAGGGATTCAGATTACTTACAGCCTGAAAGCTTTAAATAGGATGGGAGTTTTCTATTTTATATCATGTACAATAGGATCATTATCACAGGATGAAAAATTCTAACTAATAATGAACATAAAGCAAAATTTGAGGAGCCAGTGCTACTATCCATTAAGGGACCATGGAGAATTTTCTATGGAGAAAAGTAGATTTTGTGAAAAAGATACAGAGAAAAATTTTCCCCAGACAGACCTACAAGGAGTAGAGAAAGCCATTCGTCACTTAAGAATACACATTTTTGTACATTTTTATCTGTAATTTGCAGTACATTAACACATCTCATAACCCATCTTCTGTAATTGGCAGAAGAGAAGTTCTTTATCCAGCAAATATCTTGTGCCCAATGTAAACAGAATGGGTTAGGAGAGCTCCAGGGGATTGGACTAGAGTAGAAGGGGGCTTCTGCAGCAGCATGTGAGTTCCTCCTCTCACCTGTGATCAAACAAGGATGTCTTTGTGCATAAGAGTTGCCATAGTTCCAGCTAACAACTTAGGGTCAATGATAGGAACCATCATCACAAATATTACTCAATAAAGACAGTTAAGTAAGAAGGGATGCTACATTTAAGAAACATAAAAACTATGATAAGCACACTTAAAAATATAATATCCACATAATAACTGCATTATCTTTTTTCATACCCAACAAAATTAACAATATTCCAGCATCATTTAATAACTAACTGTATTAGCTTCCTAGGGCTGCCATAACAAAATACTGAGTGGCTTAAATAACAGAAGTTTTATTTTCTCACAGTCTGGAAACTAGAAATTCAAGATCAAGGTGTCAATGGGTGTGCTTTATTTTGAAGCCTCTTTTGTTGGCTTATTGATTGCTGTCTTCTCACTGTGTCTTCTCACATGGCCTTTCTTTGATGCATGTACATGCCTGGTCTTTGTGAATACAAATTTCTAGTCAGATTGGATTACAATCTGACCCTAATGACTGTATTTTTAACTCAATCACCTCCTGAAAGATCCTATCTCCAACTAAGTTCACATTCTGAGGTTTGCAGGTTGGGACTTCAGCAAATGAATCAGGGGACACAATTCAGTCCATAACACTAACTGTATCACATTCTTTCTTCATAGTCTTTATATGATTGCTTTTTCCACCCTCCATCTTCTTTATAGGCACTAACATGTGGAGCAAACAATGCATTGCCCTGTGGATTGTCCTACATCCTGAATTTGTTCGCTTCTTTCTCATGAAGCTCATTTGTTCCTCCTCTATTCCCTAAATTCCTGTAAACTAACTAGATGTTAGATTCAAGGGCTCGAATGGACTTAGGTTTAATGACTTGACCAGACCACCTCATGAGTGGTACTTGTACTTCCTACTCCATCAGAGGGATACCATGTATTCATTACCAGCTCACTTTTGGTTTTTCTGAAAACATAATTTTGTGAAGGCTTTTCTGAATGCTTGGCAGTTCACTTGATATACAAGGTGCTGATGGCTACAAGGTACATTTGAGCACATGCTGCAAAAGTAACAGGTACTCCTCTTATTACAGGAGACTTTGCCTGCCAAAAGATCTTGACAGTGTCCACTCCAGGTCAACCCTTAAAGCCCCATCTCACATCGGGAATGGCCCCTGATGCCCCCCTCTCCTTTTGCCACCAGGTACCTTCCTGCCTACCCCTAGCTGCAACTTCCCAGGCTGAACTGAAGAGCGACAACGATGACAATGATGATGATATTGCATTTCCCCCCTGCATTGTTTATTTGGAAAATTGTTCTGGGTTGAGGAAATTGCCTCACCTCCAGAAATGCATCCAAGAATATCAGATGTTCCCAGACTCTTGTCCTAGCACTGAAGCATGTTCAAAGTGTATTTAGAAATATGGGTACTGATTAGGAGAACATAGAAGGGGCTTTATCCTTTTTTTCCCTTGGGAGGATACATTCCTTATATCACTTCAGAATCAAAGAAGAAAAACGGATTTCATTCTTATGCTCTACAGCTTTTGTCCTTACTTCAGGCACTTAAAAGTGTGAGTTTGTAGAGGATTTAAATTCACATTAAATTTTAGTTCACATTCTTAAGTTTATATTGAAGCATGCATAATGCACAATGTCCCCTGGACTCTAGATTTATTTAGATTTCAAAACCAGAGGTAAATCTGAAATGTGCTCAAGATGGAACTCAGCAAGGGCTTATGTGCCATTAATTGCACTTCTTCATTGTCTTCTCTGTTAAACAACTAGTTACACTTTATGCCTTTCTGTTTCTCTAGATGCACTTTGGGAACCCACTTCTCCACTGCTAAATGTAGGAAAGACTATAAATACAATAATTCTCTGGGCTAAAGAGTACTTCAAGTACTTTTAAGCAATCAAAGGACATTCATTCCTGACCTTGTCACTAACCTGTGTCTGTAAAGGAGTCCACTGAAATGCCACATAATATGACTGGCGTGTTTGTCTGAATTTCCCACTGAACATGATGTTCAGGGAAAGTATTGTCATGGTATATTGTTTCCAAATACACACTTTAATATTTCTGCTAAGTATTAGGAACTGTACATAGTTCTGGTCTCTAATGCAACATTTCCTTCAGGCATCGGGCTGTCAGTCCCCATACTGCCTACATCCAAGCCTACATAATGCTCTTATATCTGTCTCTCCCATCCATCACCTTAGTTTCTGTGGCATTGGTGTTTGTCACTGCCACCACCGCACCAGTACACCACAGCTGCTATTCCCTGCTATCTTTTATCTCTTCTTCCTCTTTTTCCTTGGGTATTTTTTCTTTCACTTTTTATTTTTATTTATTTTTATTGTTGTTCAAGTACAGTTTTCTCCATTTTCCTCCCACCATAGCCCCATGCCCCACCCATCCCCACCTCCCACCCTCGAATCTACCCCCTTTGGCTTTGTCCATGGGTCCTTTGTACATGTTAACAACCCTTTCCCTTCTTTCCCTGGTTTTCCCCTTCCTCCTTCCCACTGGTTACTGTCAGTTTGTTCTTTACTTTAATGTCTCTGGTTATATTTTGCTTGCTTGTTTTATTGATTAGGTTCCACTTACAGGTGAGATCATATGGCATTTGTTTTTAACCGCCTGATTTATTTCACTTAGCATAATGCTCTCTAGTTCCATCCATGCTGTCACAAAGGGTAGGAGCTCCTTCTTTCTTTCTGCTTACCGCTAGGATTATATCCTAAGAACCCTGAAACACCAATTCAAAAGAACCTATGCACCCCAATGTTCATAGCAGCACAATTTACAAATAGCCAGGTGCTGGAAGCAACCTAAGTGCCCACCAGTAAATGAGCATATCAAAAAACTATGGTACATTTTCTTTCATTTTTGGATGTGTTTCAGCTTTAAGTCATGGACTGCCTTTGTCATATCCAAAGAAATTAATAATATCCAATGAAAACTAACTTTATAAAACAGAAAGGGAGAATGACTTGGCCAACAGAAGCCCAGTGCAAGCAAATGACTTACATAAAGCCACCAATTTAGGGAAAGAACTGAACTCATGTCCAGCATTCCGGTCCAGCATGCTGCCTTTAAAGTAAATTAACAGCAGTTAAAAACCATTTTATTGAGATATAATTCACATATTTTACAGTTGACCCATTTCAGGCATACAGTTCAATGACTTTTAGTATATTCAGAGAGTACACCTAATACCATAATCCATTTCAGAACATTTTCATCAATGCAAGGAGAAACTCAACACCACTTACCTATCACCCACCAAGCCCCTTTCTTCTGCAGCCCCTAGTAACTACTGATTTACTTTCTGTTTCTACAGAGTTGCCTATTCTAGATATTTCATATAAACAGAATCGTATAGTCAGTGACCTGTTCCATTTGGCTTTTTCCACTTAGCCATGTTTGTATAGTTCACCCATGTAATTGTAGCATCTTAGAATAAGAAAAAAATTGAGAGCCCTGGCTGGTGTGGCTCAGTGGATTGAGGGCTGGCCTGTGAACCAGAAGGTTATAGGTTTGATTCCCAGTCAGGGTATGTGTCTGGGTTGCAGGTCAGCTCCCCAGCTGGGGGTTCATGAGAGACAGCTGATCTATGTTCCTCTCCCACTCTTTCTCCCTCCCTTCCCCTCTCTCTGAAATAAATAAATACAATATTTTTTTTAAAAAAAAAGAAAAACTGAGAGATCATCTTGTTGCTTCAGTTTGCAGACAAGAAAACTGAGGCATGGATGGTGGGCCGTGCTGAGGACATGGAGTTTATGACAGAAAAGTAAGGCCTGCACTGGAACTTCTTCCAGCTTAGCCCACCAGGGGGTTTTCCTTGTGCTTCCCCAGTGGAAGTATAAACATGCTCTTTGCTCTGGTTGACAAGCTAACAAATGTACATTCCTCTTCTCTGCTCTTTCCATTCCCAGTTTTTCTCAGCTACTTTCATTCCCTTTTTCACTGACTCAGAGGCATTTTAGGTTATTTCTAGGTTTGTGAGTGGCAATGGTACCAGTTGTCTGTGTGTGGATAAGTGGCACCTGGCTATTTGACTCTGCTGAATATAGTGAGAAAGGTGTGGAGTCAATTTGTTTATGATCTTAAAACACAATATAAAGACTTTCCATAGTACTCATTCTGTCTTTTACATTAAGTATTATCAATAGTACTAGGCTTAATAGTAATGGCATTGGAGTATCACTTAATAGTTTTCAGAGACATTTCATTCTCTCATTTAATGCTTTTAACAAATCTTAAGATGGCTAATACTGTACAAATGAGGAGATGGAGGCTTAGAAAACTGAGGTGATTTGGCCTTGGCCTCACAAGTGGTAAAGGTCAAAATGGAAGGAAATCTCTGATTTGAAACTGTATGGTCCCTTCACTTATGGTATAGGCCACTACCTGGACTTATTGAAATTCTTGACATTGAGTACTCATTATTTTTCAATGATTCTTCTGTGAATACCAGGTGTGGACTGGAGGGCTGGCCCAGTGTTATAGGACTCCTCCAAATAAACCTGATACTCCCATTCCACTCGGCCTCTCTGATCTGGTCCCCACCTGGTCACCTCAGGGATGTTCGTTCATCTTGTGATCAGATCTTATTGGATGCCCCTCTACCTCCAATCCACTGTGCTATTACTCTGTCATTAGCAAATCACTCTAGTTCTTCACAATTGTCTCTTAATGTCCCTTTCCCTTTCCTCTCTCACTGAAATCTGGCTACTCTTTGAGAATAGTGCTTTGCCCTTGGCCCTGGGCCACAGTGACCTTTTTCCACTGAAATTCCACCATGTTCCTCCATTCTTCTTCTTTTTTTTAATCCTCACCCATGATATGCCTGCACTGAAGAGACAGAGTAGAGAGAGAGAGAGAGAGTTGTAAGAGAGAAACATCAATTGGTTGTTTCCCATACATTCCCCAACCAGGGATCAAACCCTCAACCTAGGTATGCACACCAACTGCAACATTTTTGGTTTATGAGATGATTCTCCAACCAACTGAGCCACCAGCTAGGGCTTGTCCTTCCACTCTTAAAAGTAAGAATCATGTCTCGTTGCTTTCTGTTGCCACTTTCAAACATTGACTACCTGTCTTTCCTTAGAAAATCTACTTTTTAAGTTCTGACATATGCCAAACATGAATGAACCTGGTAGATATTATGCTAAGTGAAATAAGCTAATCCCCAAAGGACAAATATTATATGATTCCACTTATTTGAGGTACCTGGAATAGTCAAACTCAGAGAGACAGAAGGTTTGAAGGCTGGTTGCCAGGAACTGGGGAAGGGAGGAATGTAGAGTTACAGTTTAATGGGGACAGAGGTTCAGTTGAAGAAGATGAAAAATTTCTGGAAATGAATGACAGCGATATTTGGAAAACAATGTGAATGTACATGATGCCACAGTAGACTTATAGGTTTGAAACGATTAATTTTATGTTGTATAAATATTCCACAATTTAAAACACTTCTTTTGAATGAATATCCTCAGACTGAACCCCTCTCTATCAGTTATCTGCTTGGCCACAGGGTCCTGCCCTTCATGTAGAAGCCTAGCATGTGAGCCATCATTTTCTCATCAGCAATGTTCTTGTCATCATTCTTGATTTCTTCAGCGTCCTCGTAAATTACTTGTGCTACACTCTGGCTTCTCAGATACTTGACTTCTCAGCTCCAGAAATCTGTTTGCTTACCACACATTGGCCCTCATTTACATGACCATCCCCTTTACTGGCTGTACCTCCTCAGAAATCTCACTCTCATCACCCTACCTGTGACTTACACCTCCCTTCCCTCAGGCTCAATCACTCTGGTTCTTTGCTCCATAAGTTCTCTGAGCTCTGAGGCCTCCCACCCATTCTCATCTCTCTGACTCACACGTGTGCTCAGCACCCTCTTTCTCATCCTCATTCACCACACTTCCCTCCTGTCCCAGGAACATGGCAATCTCATGTGTATTTGCAGTTCCTTCTTAGAAACCTCACCCCCACATTATGTATGCCTGCCTCCACATTGTTTGTCTCACCTCAGGTGTCCCTTCCTCAGAAACCTTCACTGGCCACTAGCTGTAGCAGTACCCTCCCCTCATCACGTGCTTTGTAGCAGTCCCCAGACCCAAAGTTTTTTTACCTATTTATTTTCATGGTTTTTGCCTGTTTCTTTCACTAGAGCACAAACCCTTTGCAGAGACTGTCTAACTCACCCCTGTTAGCCCAGCACCTAGAACACTGTATAGGTGGAACTCAATAAACATTAGTGACCAGTTCAACAGGAAAAAAAACTTTTGAAAATAAACCAAAATAATATTTTTAACCGTTTTACACTGAATTTATAATCAGGTCATTCTCTGTCTGATCCTCCTGATAAGTCATCAAAGACTTGGCATATTTTCAACATTTGATAAACTATGAAACAAATAAGCCAGGAAGGGTGTTAAGAATGTATCCCCTCTACCATTTGCTCACAATATCTTGTTAACAATATTCCAGGATGCTGGAGAATATAAATGTCTTTTGCAAAGCCACCATTGAGCTTATTGGACTCCAGATTTATACAAAGAACTTTGTAGGGTTTCTGCATGAAACAGACACCATCTCAATCACTATTATATTTTCCTAAAAGTTCCTCCTCCATAGTGCTTTCCAATTCTTTGACACAGGATAAGAAATTGAAAGGACAAGGAAAACACCTTGTGGTAAAAGTAAAATTACAAAGGAACATTTAAATAGGGAGAGAATGCAAACAAGTGTCTGGAGTCTGACATGCCCACTGTTAGAGCTGCAAAGTCTTCCCAGGTGAGTCGATCGTCTGCCGCATATTCCTTGTGAGGCTCACAAAGTCAAACACCCTGACAGGTGAGGCATCCTGATAATTATAAATTCACTCATTCCACCCTTTCTCCATTTCACATCTTCTTCTGGCCTTTCCTATTTTTCTCTCTAATGTTCTTTAAAATTCTGCCATACAAATACAAAAATGCATATGCGGTTTGATATATTTTCACAAACTGAACACACTCATGTAACCAGCACCCAAATTGTGCAACGGCACCTTACAAGCTCCCAGAAACCTCCACATCAAGGGTAAGCACTATTCTGACTCCTAACAGCATATAACAGTTTTGCCGGGGTTTGTGTTTTCTTTAAATAGTATCATACCATATATACTTTTTTTTCCAATCTGGCTCTTTCACTCAACATTGTCAGTGAGATTCATCCACATTTTGAGGTAGCTCTCAATTGATCATTCTTATTGCCAAATAGTATTCCATTGCACGAATATATTACAATTTATTCTTTCTACTACTGATGAATTTTTTAGTAGTTTTAGGCGATTACTTATAGTACACATAAGAATATTCTAATGCATACCTTTGATACAACTTTTCTGGTGAGTATATACTGAGAATTGCAACAGCTAGGTCAGATGGTGGCATATGGTCAGCCTTAGTAGATTCTATGAGTGTTCCAAAATTGGTTGTACCAATTTGTACTTCCATCAGCAATGTAGGTTGCTCTATACTGTCACCATTACTTGGCATTTTCTTCATTATTTTAGCCATTCTGTGGTGTGTGTGTGCATGCCATTATCTATGCTTTAATAACTATGTAAGCTATATTGGATCATTAAACTGACTATTACATTATGGATATTGCTATGAAAATGAAGAAAAAGCTAAGCTTTTAAATGTAAAAACAAAATGAGTTATATTTATATTTTTGACAGAGGGATTAGGTAGATCAGTTCATGCACTGACAATTAAGTTCATTTCCTCTAAATCAAAATAGGTAATTATATTAAACAGTCATGTTATCAAAATTGTGTTTGTGTGCATGTATGTATGTTTATATAGATATGTATATGTGTATATATATATAAAGTATTTTTAATGCTTATTTAGAATATTACTAGTGCCTGTTGTATACTAGGCACTATTTTACCATCATGAAAAATTCGCTGTATTAATCTTTATTTTTAAAAAAATACATTTTATTGTTTATGCTATTACAGTTGTCCCACTTATTTTCTCCCCTTTATTACTCCACACTGTATCCCCCTCTCACCAGCATTCCCCCCACCCTTAGTTCATGTCCATGGGTCATATGTATAAGTTCTTTGGGTTCTCCATTTTCCATACTATTCTTAACCTCCCCCTGTCTATTTTGTGCCTACCATTTATGCATCTTATTCCTGTACTTTTCTCCCATTCTCCCCCTCCCTCTCCCCACTGATAACCCTCCATGTGATCCCTATTTCTGTGATTCTGTTCCTGTTTTAGTTGTTTACTTTGTTTTTGTTTTTTAGGTTCATTGTCAATAGTTGTAAGTTTATTGTCATTTTACCATTCATAGTTTCAATCTTCTTTTTCTTAGATAAGTCCCTTTAACATTTCATATAATAAGGGCTAATATCTGTAATATATTAAGTGATGATGAACTCCTTTAATTTGACCTTATTTGGGAAGCACTTTATCTGCCCTTCCATTCTAAAATATAGCTTTGCTGGATAGAATAATCTCGGATGTAGGTCCTTGCCTTTCATAACTTTGAATACTTCTTTCCAGCACCTTCTTGTGTGCAAGGTTTCTTTTGAGAAATCAACTGACAGTCTTATGGGAACTCCTTTGTAGGTAACTGTCTGATTTTCTCTTGCTGCTTTTAAGATTCTCTCCTTATCTTTAATTTTAAGTAACATAATTATGATGTGCTTTCTTGTGTGCTTCCTTGGGTCCAACTTCTTTAGGACTCTCTGAGCTTCTTGGACTTCCTGGAAGTCTATTTCCTTTGTCAGACTGAGGAAGTTCTCTGTTATTATTTCAAATAAGTTTTCAATTTCTTGCTCTTCCTCTTCTCCTCCTGGCACCCCTATGATTTGGATGTTGGAACATTTAAAGTTGTCCTGAAAGTTCCCAAAACTCTCCTCATTTTTTTGAATTCTTGTTTCTTCATTCTGTTCTGGTTGAATCTTTATTTCTTTCTTCTGCTCCAAATCATTGATTTGAGTCCTGGTTTCCTTCCTGTCACTGATGGTTCCCTGTATGTTTTCCTTTATTTTGCATTTCATAGCCTTCACTTTTTTCTCTATTTTGCAACCATACTCAACCATTTCTGCAAGCGTCCTGATTACCAGTATTTTGAACTGTGTATCTGATAAGTTGGCTCTCTTTTCATTACTTTGTACTATTTTTGGAACTTTGATCTCTTCTTTCATTTGAACCATATTTTTTACCTGAGCATGTCTGTTATGTTGTAAGGGGTGGAGCTTGGGTATTTGCCAGGGCAGGGCGACCCTCTTTGTTGTGTTGTGGCAGTGTCTATGGGGGAGGGGTCAGAGAAGGAACAATTCCATTTGCTTGGCTCTTGGCTGGCTATAAGTCACTTCCCCTGCTACCCACAAGAAATTGGGCCCTTCTGGTGCTGATTCCCAGTTGAGTGAGTTTGTGTATGTTCTAGGATCTTGTGGATCTCTCCAATGAACTGTCCTGTGAGGCTTGGAGTTTCTCCCTCCACCACAATCCCCACAGGTTTTTACAGCGAGAGGTTTCAAGGCTTCATTTCCCTGCTGGAAACCTGGATTGTGTAGTCTGTCTTACTCCCCAGTTGTTCCTCCTTGTTTATCTGCTCGCAAATGTGGGACTGCCTGGTCTGCCAGCCACGGCCTCACCAACCTAGTCCCCCAGTGCCAACTTGCTGCATGTCCTCTCTGCCATGGCTGCCCAACTCTGTCCCCCTTACCAGTCTGAATGAATGTTTCTTCTTTAACTCTTTGGTTGTCGAACTTCCATACAGTTCTATTTTCTGGCAATTCTGGTTATTTTTTGTTTTTACATTTGTTGTCCCTCTTTTGGTTGTGCAAGGAGACAAAGTATATCTACTCATGCCTCCATCTTGGCTGGAAGTCTTACATTATGTTTTAATGTAGGTTTCTTTTTAAAATATTTGGGATATGGTGAACACATAATGACACATCTAACAATTGTTACAGGAAAAGATATATCAGTGTAGAAAAATGTGTCCAATTTGACTACTCTGGGATGCCAGTTACATAATCCCAGAATAAATTTTAACCTTTTCTTGGCTATAATCTGTACTTTGACTAGCTCCCTTCCACAGTGGTTAGGTGCCTGAGAGACAGTGCATAAAAAACTATGAGAAGAAAAAAATAAACAGATTCCTGGCCCTTTCTGCCCACAGTCTGTGCAGAATCTCTGACCCTGATGACCTACTTTGACAATAAAGTACTCTGCATGCTTCTCTCTCAGTTCTTCAGAGCCTAAGCCAGAGCAGCATTAGCCTTTTCCTCTGTCCCTTGGCCATACCTTCTCTACTATTCAAAATGTAGAAGCATTTCCAAAGCAAAAAGCACTCTTATCCAAAAGTCAGCTCCCTCCCCACCAAGTGTCACCACCTAAAATGTTGCTCCAGAAGGAGGAGTGAAAAAAGAAAGACCACAAAAAGAGAAAGAACATTTATAACTCTCTCATAGCTCTTTCCAGAATGATAACCTTTTTCTAGTGATCCAAGGCAAGAATGGAGGCAGAGTGATTGACACAGAAATATATCATGATTCAAGACCCAGAATGTCAACATGGACCATGGCACATGGAGAAAGAAGAGGGGATAGACATGAAAGACATGCTGGAGATAGACTTCACTTGGTTTTTCCATGAGGTGGAAGTGGGAGGAATTGGGAGTAACTTCAAGCTTTCTTAGATGACTAGATAGACAGTAACTCTACTTCCCAAACTAGAAAAATGAAGTGGTTGGGTGGGCTTATCTAGGGAAATGATAGTTTGATTTTAGACATGAATTTTTCCATGTTGCAAATATTTTATCCTTTTTTTCTTTATAATTTGCAATGATCGCTCAGAAATTCTTGTTAGAGCCTATTCCTTGCTTTGAAACACTAAGAAGCTGGCTTATGCAATTTGGAGATTCACTAAAGTAGCCCACAAACAAGATTTTAGTACTTTTGGAGGTACCCCTTGGTTATCCATGAGAATGCATGCATCTGCCATAACCCTGAGAAATTCCCAAGGTCTCCTAGCATACAGAAATACCCTGATAAAGATTAACATCTGCAGTTGCAAAATGCTCTTGAGTATTGGTTGGTAGTAAGACAGAACAAATCAAACATTCATAATTTATTAATTTCCTTCACATTAGACTCCTTATTTCTAATATTTCCTAAAAGCAATTGTAAAAGTTGGGTTATACAGTATGTTCATTCATTAACAGCAGAAGAAAAGAGAAACACATAACTATTACAGTCTTAAAACATTTAGTAGCTTAACTTATAAACTTGGCAACTGCTATATAAACAAAAGAGTAAAGATTTCCATTCAAAGTCACTGTAAAAAAGATGGTAACATACTTAAGTAGTTTTTTAAAGGGTAAGGACATGTGTAAGCATCCATCTGGAAGTAATTACAATTCTAGAAAGTCCATTGTTATTATTAAGCTTTCAGTTGACTTCCCCTACTAGAACAATGAACCAGCTTTTTCTTAAAAGACTGCCCAAATTATTCAGACAATAAAACCAAAAGACAGAAGTTTTTGAAAACTCATAGTTTTACACAGAGAGTTAAAATTGTGCACTAAAATCCACTAGCTACTAAATATTATTAGTGGTTTCTGTGTCATAAAAGGTGGAATAGATCTTTGATTTGATTTTTGGTCTAGCTATGCTGAAGTCAGTGCACATTATTCCAGCTCTTTATTCATATTTCATAACTAGAGTGAGCTGAACTTTTTTCTGGTGATGACTAGACCACAAGATGACATGCTAGTGTTCTCTCAAACTTAAAATCGGCTTTCTTCAGGATCCAGCTAAACAAAATAGAAACATCACTGTTCACTTCTTTCCCAGAAGGTAATAATGACAGGTGGAAGCAAGCAGACAGAGGGCCTGTTTGCGACTTAATTAACATCAGGTGATCAGGTGTTAATTTTTGGCCATTTTATTGAGAGACAGCTGTATTTACCTAAGTTATTTTCAGAGTAGATAGCTGAAACCTACTCCAGCTGGATTTAGTTGATCTGTTTTTCAAACTTCATTGTGTAGATTCTTGAAGGAGAGAGAATGAGCAGCCAAAAGATTTCCTGTGGATTAATCAACCTTAAAGCAACATCCTCAGAAACTACTCCTTTCAGGTTTTGGAAGTCTGGTGCTTGTCACTGTAGATTAGCACCTCTCTGTAACAAGCACTTTTAACAGTTTCGTTTTCCAAGCCTGTTTACTTGATTTCTTTCAGTTCTACCACAAGCCAGAGGCATGCGCTAAAAGGTATTTGGATCATAGCTTGGATCCTAAGGTTGAGTATCTACTCACAGGTGAGCACCCAGGTTTAGGAACAAATGTTTGTGGAAGAACCTGTTTATGCACATACTCAACCCTCTCCCCATGTCACTACTGAACACATCATGGATGTGCTGTCCTGCAGGCAGAGTAGTGATGTAGAATATATTATTAAATGTGATATTTGTGAAAAATCATCTGGCATCCAGGAGAAAAGATTTTTTAGAAAAAGCTTTTCCAGGCTGGGAAAACTTAGAAAGCAGAAAGACCAAAAGGAGGCTAAAGTTAGGAGCAAGTTGTGTTAAATATGCAGAGAACAAGGAAATGGGAGTGTATCTTGAAGTGCAGCACAGAAAATATTCCTGGTATATTGCCATTCTTTTTATGCTCCTCCTTTTCCTGTACCTGCATACCACAGTCAGTGGGAGTTCTGAGTGAAAGAAAAATGAGTAGAAGTGGCTCATAAGAAAAAGAGCTTTGCTCCTAATAAAGAGCAGCAGCTTATCATTGAACAGCCACCTCCCCCCAACAAAATAAAATGTTGGAAGAGATATTTATAGGGCACACTGAGGATATAGATAAAATTAGTGTAAATGGACAAAATCAGCATGTCCTAATATAATGCAAGAGGAAGTCTTACGCTCATGGACTAGGAAGAAGACTCTCCTTATTTGTGGTCAATCTAGTATAGTTGGTACATTTGGAATGAGGAAAGCTATGAAATATCCAGACATGGTTCTCTGTCTTCATCTCCTACCCCATTTTAACTTCATTGGTACTTCTTCAATGTGAAAATAGAAAATAAGCAAAACTCAATTTAGTTGCTATTGCAACATATGGCAATGTTATTGAACAAGGAAGCCCTCTGCCTGATGTATGTAGAACCTAATACTATGGTACCAGCTTTAGAAAAAAGAAAGGGTGTATATTTGCAAGTTCTGCCTCAAGGAGATAGGAAGCAAAGCTCAAATCTATCTCCCAGATCCAGGGTTGGACACAAGATTTAAAGGGTTTTAATACCCAATCCTCCTGGACCCTGTGCTTCTAAAAGGTTCTGACATTCAGGTTCTGATCATGTCCTGGTCCTTTGGGTAAGAGGAATAGTTAAGGGTTAACAAGTGTTACTAGTAAGTGAGGTAAACTTTGGTTCTGGGTCTTATTAGAAATGAGATAGAACCAGTTTGAGCTGATTCTGCAGCTACAATAATAAAAATCTGGTAGGAATGATTAAGTGGATTTGGTAGCATGAATAAGCGTCACTGTGCCATATTCCTACCAGTCCCATTCTTGAGTATCTCAGATACAGGAACTATATAACAATCACTCATGTTGATAAACCACCTCTTTTGGAGAGAATCTTAACAGCAGCAAGAGAAAAGGAGAGAGTTACCTACAAAGGAGTGCCCATAAGACTGTCAGCTGATTTCTCAAAAGAAACCTTACAGGCAAGAAGGGGCTAGAAAGAAGTATTCAAAGTGGCAAGGACCTACATCCAAGATTGCTCTATCCAGCAAAGCTATCATTTAGAATGGAAGGGCAGATAAAGTGCTTCCCAGATAAGGTCAAGTTGAAGGAGTTCATCATCACTAAGCCCTTATTATATGAAATGTTAAAGGGACTTATCTAAGAAACTGAAGATCAAAAACTATGAAGAGTAAAATGATAACAAACTCATAACTATCAACAACTGAACCTAAAAAAATAAAGAAAAACAATGAAAACAAAAACTAAGCAAATAACTAAAACAGAAACAGAATTAGAGAAATGGACATCACATGGAGGGTTTTCAGTAGAGAGGAGGGGAGGAATGGGGGGAAGGCACAGGGAACAAGAAGCATAATTGGTAGGCATAAAATAGACAGGGAGAGGTCAAGAATGGTATAGGAAACAGAGAATTCAAAGAACTTATATGTACAACCCATGGACATGAACTAAGGTAGGGAGAATGCTGGAGGGCTGGGGGGTGCAGAGAGGAGGGGGGACAAAAGGGGAAAAATTGGGAAAGCTCTAATAGCATAATCAATACAACATACTTTAAAAAAAGAAAAAAATAAAATAAACCACCTCTTTTGTAACACATTGGATGTTTCCTGTGTGTTGACAGCCTTCCCATATCTATTAAGATTTAAAGAATCTTTTCAAAATATTTAAAGAATTAGAGAGACACTGTTGGTTTGGGAGGTAATGATTCTATTGTGAAGCAAGTGGCCAGGCTAATAGGCTCTTGCATTCAGTGATATTATGATCTCAGAAAATGAATGGAGGATGGGAGTAGAAGACAGAAAACTGTACAAGAACAACAATTAAAATAAAATTTAAAAAAAGAAAATATAATAAAATGAATGGAAAACTCTAGAGGTGGCTACATACTGTGTGATGTTGTTTATATGCATTCTGGAAAGGGTAAAACTATGAGTGATGCTGTATTTTTTAAAACCTTGAAGAAGGTCATAAAAAATATCAAATGTATTAAAAATGAAAAAGTCATACAGGCTACATTTTCTAATCACAATGCAAAAAAAGTTATAAGCTAATGACAGACTAGTGAAAAAATTTAAAATAGATATCTAAAAGCACTTGGAAAGAAATCTGAGCTGAAATTAAACCTGAGCTCTTTGGAACTAAGCTATTAGATCTGAGCTTTTTGGAATTACAGTACAGTGCTACATATCAAAACACACAGAATATGATCAAAGCAGTAATTGGATAAAAATTATAGCCCAAAAACATTAATTAGAAAATAGCAATGACCAAAAATAAATGAATTAAGAAGTGCCAGAGGCTAGGAGAAAACTAACAAAGTAGTTGTCAAGAAAGTAGATAAATAAAGAATAATGGAAATGAAAACAGAAGTTAATAGCATTTACAGTTAACAAAAAGTAAAATCGATCCATAGAAACTTAAAGTCAGTTCTTTGGAAAACAGAGCTACAGACTAACCTTTGGCAAACCTGATAAGGTAAGATGATTTTATGGGTTCTACCATAGCTTTAAAAAAATAGGTAATTACAATAAGGTGCATTAAAATATGTGGAAGTCTTTCCAGTTTACTTTAAACAGAGAGCAGATCAAGATGATTTAAACTGGAACAAGGATAAAGTTGTAAAATTTAACCACAATAAAATTGTAAACCAATCTCAAAGTAAATTAAGATGCCATTAATAATAGCATCACAACCTGCAAGACTAGGAATTCCTATATTTAGAAATAACCATGTAGCAAAGATTGATTGAGTGCAGAGTTCCAGTGCTTCACTGGTTTTTCTTCATTTACACTTCACCTCCAGGGTACTTACTATCCCAGTTATGTGGGTAAGGGAACTACAACTCAGAGTGATGAACTGATTGTTCACCTCTTTAGGACCTACTGCTAAATCACAAGAAGAGATAGGATTTTAACTAATTTCTCTAAGTCCTCAGTTATAAGGGATATAATTAATTTAAAAAAATTTTTGCCAATCTCGTAAGTAAAAAATAATACCTGGTTTTAATTTTTATCCCTTTTCCTTCCATGATTTTCTGCCAAGTAAATTTGAATCACATTTAATTTTGATTTTGCATCTTCAATATTTATAGAATACTTTAGTATCTCACACAGTTCTCATTCTCATCTCAGGTGAATTAATCTTACCAACTTTCAGCTACATTTCTGATACCTCACTGTGAATGCCAATAGTTTTCTAAGTTTTATTTTTGGTAAAACTGAACTATACCCCTGGATGGTGTGGCTCAGTTGACTGAGTGCCAGCCTGTGAACCAAAGGGTCGCTGGTTCAATTCCACATCAGGGCATATGCCTGGGTTGCAGGCCAGGTCCCCAGTAGGGGGTGCATGAGAAACAACCACACATTGATGTTTGTCTCCCTCTCTTTCTCCCTCCCTTACCCTCTCTCTAAAAGTAAATAATAAAATCTTAGAAAAATTGAAATATATATATAGTATGTTTGTGTGCATTATTTCTTCATTTATTAGTTAGTAAGCTTTTATAAAGAGAAACTTCTCCATATCAACTATTAGGTTACCCTGAAGTAATGTTTGTATAAGAAAGACAGGATAAAAACCTGCTTCTTTGCTCTTATTTACCAATTTTCAAAAGCAGCATGTTCCCTAACACTTTCTAGAAGTAATCAGTGAGTGGATCCAAGATGGCAGAGGAGTAAGTGGAAGCTACATTAACCTCTTCCTAGGACCAATCTGGATTTACAACTAAATTATACAGAAATCATCCCAAGTAACCAACTGGACACTAGCTGGAGAGAGCCTTATAACCACAGACAGACTGAAGAAACCACTTCACCACAACCTTACTGGTAGGGAGTGCAGAGGGGACACTAGAGGGCTGGCTGGGGTGGGTTCCCCCAAGAAGTATGGGGTTCTAAACCCCAAGCTGGGCTCATCAGCCTACAACACCAGAGCTGGAAAAGAACCCAGTCAACATCCAACTATGAAAGCAGCAGGGTTCTGTCTGCCAGGGAGAGATGGCTGGAGACTTAGGGAGCCAAAGGGCCAACGCACAAGATTTTGTTGGCAGCCACTTACCCTGGACTCTGGCAAAGGGAGGACAGAGTGCACTAGAGACACTTCAGGAGAGTCTGGGACTGGTAGCTCTGGTGAGGGAACTGAAGGAACAGTTTCCAGGATCCCTGTGTTGAGTCATTCCCTATAATGCAGGAGCCATCTTTCTCAGGCAGAGCACTCCTCTCCAAGTGGCATCAGCCTGAGGAGAAGCAAGAGCCCTGCCCACAGTAATTATCCTGCCCCACTCTGTGGAGCTTAAGCAGGAATGCTGATTACAGATGGATTAGATTAACAACTAATCAGTTTAATGACTGAATAGTTTAACAACTAAGGTGGAAAATACAATGAAGCAGCAAAAACAGAAAGACAAAGAAGTAGACCCCAAATGAAGGAACGAGAGAATTCTCCAGATAAAGAACTAGATAAAATGGAGGCAAGCAACTCATCAGAGAGTTTAGAGTAATGATTATAAGAAAACTCAAAAGCATGAAAAAGACATATAAACCATAAAAAAGGACCAGTCAGAAATAAAAAAAAATGTAATGTGTGAAATGAATAATACACTGGAAGTAATGGACAGTAGGTTAGATGAAGCAGAGAATCTCATCAGTAATTTGGAAGACAAGGTAGAAGAAAAACACCCAAGCAGAGAGGCAAAAGGAAAAAAGAATTTGAAAAAATGAGGAGAGCTTAAGAAACATTTTGGACAACAAAGCAGAACAACATCTGCATCATGGGAATACCAGAAGGAGAAAAGAATGAGCAAGGGATTGAGAACCTATTTGAAGAAATAATAACTGAAAGCTTCCCTAATCTCATGAAAGAAAAAGAAACACAAGCCCAGGAAGCTCAGAGAATCCCAAACAATTTGGACCTGAAGAGGCCCACATGAAGGCACATTATAATTAAAATGACAAGGCTTAAAAACAGAGAGAGAATCCTAAAACACACAAGAGAAAAGCAGATAGTTACCTACAAGGGAACACCAAATAAACTGTCATCAGATTTCTCACAAGAAACATTTCAGGCCAGAAGGGAGTGGCGTGAAATATTCAAGGTGATGAAAAACAAGGACTTACAACAAAGGCTACTTAACCCAGCATGGCTATCACTTAAAACTGAAGGAGAAATAAGGAGCTTCCCAGACAAGAAAACACTAAAGGAGTTTGTTAACATAGAAACCAGTACTCTAGAAGAAGGAGAGGGAGAAAAGAGAAAGGTTAAAAAAAAAAAATGACAGCAGAGGAAAACAGTCTAACAATAAAATGGCACTAAATACATATCTATCAATAATCATGTTAAATGTAAATGGCTTAAGTGCCCCAACAAAAGACAGAGGGTAGTCAAATGGATAAGAAAACAATACCCATATATACATTGCCTCCAAGAGACTCATCTCAGATCGAAAGATGCACACAGACTGAAAATAAAGGGATGGGGAAAGATGTTTCATGGAAATGGAAAGGAAAAAAGAAGCCAGGATAGCAGTACTTATATCTGACAAAATAGACTTTAAAACCAAGTCTATAGTAAGGGACATAGAAAAACACTACATAATGATAAAGGGAACAATCCAATGAGAGGATATAACCTCAGTAAACATATATACACTCAACATAGGAGCACCTAAATATGTAAAGCTAGTCCAGATGGATATAAAAGGAGAGAGTGACAGAAATACAGTCATAGTTGGGGATTTTAACACCCCATTGACTTCGATGGATAGATCTTCCAGACAGAAAATCAACAAGGAGACAGCGACCTTAAATGACACACTATATCAAATGGATTTAACTGATATCTTCAGAGCATTTCAACCAAAAGGAGCAAAATATACATACCTTTCAAGTGTACATGGAGCATTTTCTAAGATACCACATGTTAGGACACAAAACAAGTCTGAATAATTTAAGAAGATTGAAATCATATCAAGCATCTTCTCTGACCACAATGCTATGAAACTAGAAATCAATCACAAGAACACTAAAAAATGCACAAAGACATGGAAGTTAAACAACATGTTATTAAACAACAAATGAGTCACAAGGAGATCAAGGAAGAAATCAGAAGATAACCTGAAACAACTAAAAATGAGGACACAATTCAAAATCTGTGGGATGCTGGGAAAGCTATCCTAAGAGGGAAATGCATAGCATTACAGGCCTATGTCAAGAAAAAGGTCAAATAAACTTCACACTTAAAGGAACTTGAAAAAAAAAAAAACAAACAAACAAAGCCCAAAGTAGGTAGAAGGAAGGAAATATTAAAGATCAGAGCAGAAATAAACAAAATAGAATCTAAAACAACAATATAAAAGATTGATGAATCCAAGAGCTGGTTCTTTGAAAAGATAAACAAGATTGACAAACCTTTAACCAGACTCATCAAGAAAAAAAAAGAAAGGACCCAAATAAATAAAATCAGAAATGAAAGGATAAATAACAACTGCCACCAAAAAATTACAAAGGATTTTAAGAAAATGCTATGAACAACTATATTCTAACAAACTCAATAACCTGGACCAAATGGATAAACCCCAAGAAACATAAAATCTTCTAAAACTAAATCAGGAAGAATCAGAGAATCTGAATAAACAGATTATACCTAATAAAATTAAAGCAATAATCAAAAGGCTCCCAATAAAATAATAAAATAAAATAAATTTTTTAAAAAAGCCCTGGACCAGATGGCTTCACAGGGGAATTTTACCAGGCATTCCAAGAACTAATACCTCTCCTTCAAAAACTATCTCAGAAAATTCAAGAGGAGGGAAGGCTCTCAAACTCATTTTATGAGGCCAGCATTATTTTAATTCCAAAACCAGCTAAAAACACTACAAAGAAAGAAAATTATGGGCCAATATCTCTGAGGAACATAGATGTTAAAATTCTCAACAAAATATTAGCAAAAGAAATATTAGCATTAGCAATGCATCAAAATGATCATACACCATGATTAAGTGTGATTTACTCTGGGAATGCAAGGTTGGTACAACATTCACAAATCAATAAATGTGATTCACCACATAAACTAAATGATGGATTGAAAACCACATGAGCATATCAATACATGCAGAAATCCAGCACCAATTTATGATTAAAACTCTCAGCAAAGTGGGAATAGAGGGAACATACCTAAACATAATAAAGGCCATATGTGACAAACCCACTGCCAGCATCATACTCAATGGATAAAAACTACATGTGTTCCCCTTAAGATTGGGAGCAAGAAAGGGGTGTCCACTTTCACCTCCCTTATCCAACATAGTACTGGAAGTCCTAGCCACAGAAATCAGACAAGAAGAAATAAAAGGCATCCAAACTGGAAAGGAAGAAGTAAAACTGCCTTTATTTGCAGATGACATGATAGTGTACATAGAGAACTACTACACCTGATAAATGAGTTCAGCAACATAGCAGGATGCAAAATTAATATTCATAAATCAGTTGCATTATTATATGCCAATGACAAACTAACAGAAAGGGAAATCAATAAAACAATTTAATTCACAATTGCTTAAAAAGAATAAAATACCTAGGAACAAACCTAACCAACGATGTAAAAGACTTGTACATAGAAAATTATAAGACACTGAAGGAAGAAATTGAAGAGGATAGATTCCACAAATAGGTAAATTCTATACCATGTTCATGGGTAGGAAGAATTAACATGATTAAAATATCCATACTACCCAAAGCAATCTATAGATCCAATGCAATTCTTATCAAAATTTCAATGACAGAACTAGAACAAGCATTTCACAGAACTAGAACAAGTATTTCAAAACTTTATGCAGAACATCAAAAAGACCCCACATAGTAACATCAAACCTGAGAAACAAGAACAAAGTTGGAGGAATCATGCTACCTAATATCAAGCTGTACTATAAGGCCATAGTAGCCATAGTAATCAAAAAAGCCTTGTACTGGCCTAAAAATAGACACGGGTCAATGGAACAGAAAAGACAGCCCAGAAATAAACATACACCTTCATAGTCAATTAATATTCAACAGATGTAAGAAGCACATTCAATGGGCTAAAGATAGTTTATTCAATAAAGGGTGTTGAGAAAATTGGACAGATACATGAAGAAAATGAAACTAGACCACCTTCTTACACCATACACAAGAATAAATTCAAAATGAGTCAGAGACTTAAATGTTAGTCCTAAAACCATAAAAATCCTGGAAGAAAACAAGCAGCAAAATCTTGGACATTGCTCATAGCAATTTTTTATTGGATATACCTCCTCAGGCAAGGGAAACAAAAGAAAAAACAAACAAATGAGACTACATCAAACTAAAAGTTTTGTACAGCAAAGAAAATCATCAACAAAATAAAAAGACAACTCACAGAAAGGGAGGACATATTCACCCATACATCTGTAAGGGGTTAATATCCAAAATTTGCAAAGAACTTACAAAACTCAACATGAAAAAAACAAATAACTCAATTAAGAAATGGGCAAAAGACCTGAGTAGACACTTCTCCAAAGAGAGCACACAGATAGCCAATAAACATATGAAAAGACACTCAGTGTCACTAATCATCAGAGAAATGCAAATTAAAACCACAATGAGATACCATCTCCCACCTGTCAGAATGGCCATCATCAATGAATGAACTAACAACAAGTGCTGGTGAGGATGTGGAGAAAAGGAAACTCTTTTTGCCTGTGGCTGGGAATACAGACTGGTGCAGCCACCATGGAAAGAAGTGTGGAGACACTTCAAAAAATTAAAAATGGATCTGCATTTTGACCCAGTGATTCCACTAGGTGGACCATATCTGAACTAGTGTTCTAAAATGTTAATTCAAAAGAACATAAGCACCCCTATATTCATTGAAGCATTATTTACAATAAACAAGATATAGAAGCAGCCCAAGTGTCCATATGTAGGTGAGTGGATAAACAACTATGGGACATTTACACAATGAAATACTATTTAGCCATAAAAAAAGAAGAAAATCTTACCCTTTGCAACAATATGGATGGACCTGGACAACATTATGCTAAGTGAAATAAACCAGTTGGAAAAACACAAATACCATATGACTTCATCATATGTGGAATCTAATGAACAAACTGAAATCACATGAAAAATGGAGACAGACTCATAGATAGAGAGCAGGATGATAATTAGTTAGGGAGAGAAGTTAGGGGGTGGAGGGACTGAGCAAAAAGGGAAAAGGTCTCATGGACATGGACAATAGTGTGGTAGTATGGTGATTGCTGGGGAAGGTGAGTTATAGGCCCTAAAATGTTGCTTCCAGAACTTCGCTATTGTAAATTGTGCTGCTGTGAACGTTGGGGTGCATTGGTTCTTTTGGATTGGTGTTTCACGGTTTCCAGGATATAATCCTAGCAGTGAAATTGCTGGGTCAAAAGGCAGATCCATTTTTTGTTTTCTGAGAAAATTCCATAGTGTTTTCCATAGTGGTTGTACCAGTCTGCAGTCCCACCAACAGTGCACTAGGGTCCCCTTTTCTCTACAACCCCTCCAACACTTGTTGGTTGTTGCTTTGTTTATGATGGCCATTCTGACTGGTGTGAAGAGGTATCTCATTGTGGATTTAATTTGCATCTCTCTGATAGCTAGCGATACTGAGCATCTTTTCATGTGTCTCTGGATCCTCTGTATGTGCTCCTTGGAGAAGTGTCTGTTCAAGTCCTTTGCCTACGTTTTAATTGGGTTACTTGTCTTCTTGGAGTGGAGTCATGTAAGTTCTTCACATATCTTGGAGACTAAACCCTTGTCTGAGGTATCATTGGCAAACATGTTTTCCCATACAATTGGTTCTCTTTTTATTTTAATACTGTTTTCTTTAGCCATGCAGAAGCTTTTTATTTTGATGAGATCCCATTTGTTTATTTTTTCCTTTATGTCCCTTGCTTCAGGGGACATATCAGTAAAAATGTTGCTGAGTGAAATATCTGAGATTTTCGACCTATGTTCTCCTCTAGGACTTCAATAGTGTCATGGCTTATATTTCAATCTTTTGTCCACATTGAATTTATTTTTGTGTATGATGTAAGCTGGTGCTCAAGTTTCATTTTTTTGCACATAGCTGTCCAGTTCTCCCAACACCACTTGTTGAAGAGGCTATTTTTACTCCATTTGGTGTTGCTGCCCCCTTTATCAAATATTAATTGACCATAGAGACTTGGGTTTATTTCTGGGCTCTCTGTTCTGTTTCATTGGCTTGTTTTTATGCCAGTACCAGGTTGTTTTGATTACAGTGGACTTGTAATACAGTTTGGTATCAGCTATTGTGATCCCTCCTACTTTGCTCTTCTTTCTCAAAATTGCAGCAGCTATTCAGGATCGTTTATGGTTCCACATAAATTTTTGAAGTGTTTGTTCTATGTCTGTGAAATATGCCATTGGTACTTTAATAGGCATTGCATTGAATCTGTAAATTGCTTTGGGTAGTATGGACATTTTGATGATGTTAATTCTTCCAATCCATGAACATGGTATATGTTTCCATTTGTTTGTGTCTTTCTTGATTTCTTTCTTCAGTGTTCTGTAGTTTTCAGCATACAGGTCTTTTACCTCCTTGGTTAGGTTTATTCCTAGGTATTTTATTTTTCTTTTTGCTATATCGAATGAGATTTTTTTTCTTGATTTCTGATTCTGCTGTTTCATTGTTGGTATACAAAAATGCCTTTGATTTCTGGATATTGACTTTGTATCCCACTGTTTTGCCAAAATCATTCATTAGGTCGAGCAGCATTTTGGCTGAGTCTATAGGATTTTCTACATACGTTGTCATGTCATCTGCAAACAGTGACAGTTTTGTTTCCTGCTTTCCAATTTGGATGTCTTTTATTTCCTTTTCTTTTTTGATCATTGTGGCTAAAACTTCCAATACTATATTGAATAGAAGTGGTGAAAGTGCACAACCTTGTCTTGTTCCTGATCTTAGTGGAAAAGATTTTAGTTTTGGCCCCTTGAGTATGATGTTGGCTGTAGGTCTCTCATATATGGCCTTGATTATGTTGAGGAATGCCCCCTCTATTCCCACTTTGCTGAGTGTTTTCATCATGAATGGGTGCTACACCTTATCAAATGCTTTTTCCACATCTATTGATATGATCATGTGATTTTTGTCTTTGCTTTTGTTTATGCGATGTATTACATTTACTGATTTGAGAATGATGAACCATCCTTGCATCCCTGGGATGAATCCCACTTGGTCATGGTGTATGATCTTTTCAATGTATTGTTGGATGCGGTTTGCCAATATTTTTTGAGGATTTTAGCATCTATGTTCATCAGTGATATTGGCCTAAAGTTTTCTTTCTTTGTTGTGTCTTTATCTGGTTTTGGGATTAGG
>PVKU01013448.1:0-28814 GCA_004027475.1 Anoura caudifer | reverse complement strand
GCCTCTTGCTCAATCTGCGCGATTCCTTCCTTCACACCTCTTTGACCTTGGCCTCCATGCTGCTGGAGCGTTCAACAGTAAGTGTCTATGAAATGTTTGGACACCCATGACTTATTTTGTCTTTGTGAAACAAGACATTGTACATGTGGATGCTAAAATCAAGAAGACCTGATTTTAATTATCTTCAGTGCTACTAGATCTAAACCTTGTTTAGATATATCACAGACAAACTATTGAAACACAAAGGTAAAATCCCCACATTCATGGATTGGAAGGACCGACATTGTCCACATGGTAATTAACTCCAAATTGACATATGAATTCAGGTTTTTTGTAGTAATTGACAAGCTGATTATAAAATTTATACAGAAATGCAAAGGGATTAGAATAGCAAAAAATTTTTGAAAAAAGAACAGTGTTGTGTACTTACACTACCTAATTTCAAAATTTATTGTAAAGCCATGGTAATTAAACTAGTATGGAACAGAACTCAAAATACAGAAGTACACCCTAACATTTTTTGGTCACTGGATTTCAACAAAAATGCCAAGAAAAGTCAGTGGAGAGAGGAGAATCTTTTTAACAAATGGTGCTGGAACAGTGGGTATACGTATGTAACAAACGAAAACAAAAAGCCTGAGGTAGCTCACATCGTACACAATTAACTCAAAAAGATCATAGTGCTACATGTAAGAGCTAAAATTACAACATTACTAGAAGAAAACTTGGGAGAAAAATCTTTGTGACCTTGGGTTAGGCAAAGTTCTTACATATGACACCAAAAAAAATGGTAAATTGGACTTCATAAAAATTTTTAAACTGTTTACTGGATATACAATGAAAAGAGTTACTGAGATACGTGGTGGTAACAGTCGTACAACATTAGGAGTGAATTTAATGCCATTAAACAGTACCCTTAAAATGGTTAAGATGGTAAATATTATGTGTATTTTACTATATTAAAAAATTAGAAGGGGAGAAGTAATGAACTACTGTTATATACAACAACACTGAAGACTCTAACAAAACATTGTGGTTAACGAAAGACACAAATAGCCAGACAAAAAAGGACTAGCTTTTGTATGATTTCATTTATATGAAATGTCCAGGAAAAGGAAATTTATAGGGACAGAAATGAGATCAGCGATTTCTTAGGGAAGGAAATAGGAGCAAGGATTAATTGGGAACAAGAATGAAAGGGTTAGAGGGGTAATGGAAATAGTCTAATGCAGGCTGGGCCGTAGCACCATCTGGCCAGGGAGCACAGCCAGTCATCCTGCCTGACCAGAGGTGATTGTGCAGCCCAGCTAGTGACTCCGCCTGCCCTCAGAGAACACCCCACCTGACCAGAAGGGCCAGCCAGCACTTAACACAGCCAGTGGCCCCATCCGCCACCTCAGAGCATGGGTAGTAACTTCACCCAACCAGAGACTGTGACACATATAATTAAAATGTCAAAAGTCAATGACAGAAGTTTGGAAGCAGTGAGAAAAAAATGACTTGTCACATACAATGAAGCCCTATCAGACTAAAAGCAGATTTCTCAGGAGAAAATGCGCAGGCCAGCAGAGAGGAGGATAATACATTCAAAATATTGAAAGGAAAAAAAACTGTACACAAAGAATGGAAATTCATCACCACTAGACCTGTCTTACAAGAAATGCTAAAGGCCATCTACAAATTGAAATGAAAGGAGGCTAATAAACCTCAGAAAAATACATGAATGTGTACAGCTCATGGGCAAAAAAATAGAGTCAAAGTCAGATTCTCTAATATTGTAATGATGGTGTGTAAAGCGCTTTCAACTCTAGTTTAAAAGTTAGAAACAAACATTAAAAACTAACTATAATAATTTTTTATTGGATACACAAGATAAAAAAGATGTGACATAATTACATCTAAATTACAACATAATCACAACATAAATAACATAACATAAATTACAACATAAATAAAATGGGAGGGGAGAAAAGTAAAAGTATAGAGTTTCTGTATGCTATTGACATTAAGCTTACCAGCATAAAATAGAATGTTATAAATATATTTTATGTAAGCCTCATGGTAACCGCAAAGCAAAAAAAATCTATAATAGATACAATAGAAGTTAAAAGAAACAAAGCATGCCACCACAAAAAGTCATCAAATTGCAAAGGAAAATAAAGCAAGAGAAAAATAAAGAAACAAAGGAATTATAGAATAGTCAGAAAACAATAAATGAAATGGTATTAGTAAGTCCTTACCTATCAATAATTAAACAAATGGATTAAATTTTGCAATAAAAAGACAGAATGGCTCAATGAAAAAAAAACAAGATCCAGTGATATGCTGTCTACAAGAGAATCATTTTAGCTTAAAGGATACCTATGGGCTAAAAATGAAGGCTGAAAAAAAGATATTTGATGCAAATGGTAATCAAAAAAGAGCCAGGGTAGCTGTATCTACTATATTCACATACAAAGAATGAAATTATTCTATTTTACACCACTCAGAAAAATCACCACTATTTTACACCACTCAGAAAACCACTATTTTACACCACTATTTACACCACTATTTTACACCACTCAGAAAAATCAATTTGAAATGGATTAAAGACTTCACTGTAATATCTAAAGCCATAAAACTTCTAGAATAAAAAATAGAAAAAAAAGCTCCTTGATACTGGTCTTGGTAGGTTTTTTTTTTTTTTTTTTTTTTGATACAACACTGGAAATACAAGAAACAAATTCAAAATTAAACAAGTGGCACCACATCAAACTAAAAATCCTCTGCACAGATCTGACGAGAGAGGATTTGTGGCAGACCCTTATGCATGGTGTGGGCCCAGCTCCCACTTGGAGATGCACAGGACCCACACCCATAGATAGGTTCCCTTGTGGCTAATCAGATTTGCAATATACCTAGGCTGTTTTGAGGCCTGCTCTTTGCTAAAACTCCCTCACCCTGCAAATGCTAAACCTTGCAGGGACCAGTGTAACTTGCTCAACCACTTTTGCCTATTCATTTGCTAATATCCTTCTGTGATGTAATGAGGGGCATTGGCTCCTTTTGTTGTAACCGGGGGATAGTGAGTGAGGACCATCTTGTAATATGAGGAGAAATAAAATAAAGGCCTGTCATGGTGGAGGCTGTGGCTTTTGCTCCCCTTGAGAGAAAAGCCATGCTGTCGTCCTGTTTCCTCCACCAGACTCGGTAGTCTGTGTGTATGTTTTATTTCATCAATAATGACGTGGACACTGCTAGCCAGTGTCCTCATCAAGGATTGATTTGTGCCTTCCTCCTATATGAAATGGCGGAACAGAAAATTAAAATTAAAAAAAAAATTAAAGCCCTGCATAGCATAAAAATGTCAATGAAATGTTATAATTAAAAACCTATAGAATGGGTAAAATATCCACAAACCATATATATGATATGGAGTTCATACCCCAAATATATAAGGAACTCATATAATTCAATAGCAAACAACAACAACAAAAACCCAAATAATCTGATTTTAGAATAGGCAAAAACCCTGAATGGACGTTTTTTCTAAGATTGGTCAAAGGGGACAAAGAAGTTCTGCGCTAATGTGCAGCAAGGTAACTGTCAGTTAACAACACTGTGCTGTGTACTGGACAGTGGCCATGAGAGTCAATCCTAAATGTTCTTACCCCCAAACAAATACGGTAACTGTGAGAGGTGAGGGATGGGTTACCTAATTTTACTGTGATAATCATTTTGCCAAACACACACACACACATAAAACCATCACATTGTACATCTTAAACTTACACAGTGTTATATGCCAATTACAACTTCAAAAGCTAGAAAAAAATAAAGGCAATGCAAGTGTTTGTACAGAAGAGACATAATGTGACTTAAGGGGAAGAGGTTTCAGGGACTGAGTGAATACAGTGAAGGGATTAAGAAGTATGAATAGGTAGCTACAAAATAGGCAAGAGGATGAAAAGCATGGCATAGGAAATATAGTCAATAATATCAAGCTGTGAATGGTGCCAGGTGGGCACTGGAAATATCAGGGGCAGGGAACACTTTGTAAAGCTACGACTGTCTCACCACTATGCTGTACACCTGAAAGTAAAACAAAATAATATTGAATGTAAACTTTAAAAAAAAAAGACCTTTTAAAAAAATTCAATAAATATTAACATAATCTCTCTTTAAAAGCTGTGACAAACTGTTTTGACAGGTAAAGTGTGATAATTTCACATTTTAATGAATTTACCATCTTACCTGATTCACTTCCCAAGCTTACTTCCTCATCTGACAAAACTAACCTGAAGTAAAAACCAAAACAAAAATGCAAAGATTTTGGTTAAGATACATTTGGGACTTATATTCTTCAGTTTTCTATATATTAAAAAAAAAAAAAATTTAACCGGTAGCCCAGTAGATTTCTTAAAATCTGTCTTAGACAAATTCTGCTTCTTCTCTAGATCTACACAGACTGTGCACATAATCCTTCACCCTTTATTCATTCAGCAAAAACCTACTGAGTGTCGGCAAAGCACCAGGTACCGTGTTCAGCTTCGCAGGCACAATGCTAGCACCGTATTGCAGAGAACCTCTGTCACCAAAGCTGTTGCGTGATATTTGCAAAAGAAGACACATTTGCCTAAAATATTTTCAATCAACACTAATTTTGACTGTTTATATCATCCATCTGGTATAAAATAAAAAAGTGAGACAAAGATACCCTGGCTGGGTTGGCTCAGTTGGTCAGAGCATCATCCCCTGTACAGGTCTGCAGGTTCCATTTCCGGTCAGGGCGCGCACAAGAATCAACCATGAACACATAAATAAGTGGGGCAACCAGTCAGTGCTTCTCTATCTCTCTCCCTTCTCTCTCTCTAATACAATCAATTTAAAGAAAAGAAAGAAAAAAATGAAATTGAACACAGGCTTTGTTATTATTCCTGGAATTTAGCCTCAAAATTCTAGCACTGAAGGTTGTTTTTAATATGTTTTTTATAAGGCAGTGCAATATTTATTTGCAAATACATACTTAAGAGTGAAATCTCCAATGACAGTATACACAGATGGTTTTTTAAACAACTTGGGTGGAAGTGAAGGTGAAGTGCTTTGGAATCTATTAATTCAAACGGTAGCCCTCATAATGCTGAAGATACATGAGAAGATTTTGAATAAAAATTTCATGAAATGTGATAATAAAAAAATTACTAAATTAACATATTTAAAGTAATGATTCCAAATGTCAATGTAAAACTAAGTTTAATTTATAACTATACAGTTGATTATTTATCCTGAATCATAAAACATTTATATATGCAAGTTAGATTAAAAAAATGTTTGAATTTCCCTACAGAGAAAAGAAATGTTTATATTGCAGATCCCCTTCAACTCCACAATACACAGTTTATAATCGTTTGGGCCTTATTTCTGGGTTTGTTATTATACTCAGCGCGAGCTGGTTAAAATGAGATGTAAGTGGCAGCCCTGAAAGGAAAACAAAGGTGAGCTGCAATAAAAGGGAACAGGCAGCATGAAGGACATGAACAGCAAGAGCCTCCGCTCTCAGGTGAGCAGGCCTGGGCCCGACCGTGTTCTTCTGAAGATGGGTTTTCAACAGCTTCTGTCCTCAAAGCTGCTGGCACCTGTCCCTTTCTTTTTCAAGCTGCCCCTTCTGCGATTCACTCCATAGGGGCTCTTAAAACAAGCCTGTCTCCTCCTAAACTACAGAATTTGGAGTTATCATCCCAATCTGTTCTGCACTCCAGTCATTGACTTTGCCTGCCATGTTAAAAATGGGAGGAAACAAATAAGACTTCCAAACAAATTTTTAATGTTAACTGGAAAAATGACAGAAATAAGTATTCATTAAGCCAGAGAAGATGCAACTCTTTTCAAATATACAATGATATCCAGGAGTTCCATAATATGATACATAACTTTTGCCTGCTTACTTTTTGAGGTTTTCAGTGAGTGAATTGTTTTCAATTTGTTGTTCTTTGTGGTCTTCAGTAAGCTTGCTTGAAGTGTCTTGTAGTTGCTAAGGGTAAGACATTCAATGTTAAGGAGAGGAAAAGAATCTGCTCCTCTCTTTGTGCAAACAAAATGAGAATAAAAGTTCTAAAGAACAACATAAAGTAGGACCAGTTCTGAAGTGGACAGTGAGCGACATGGGAAGTGTACGCTACTGTAGTTTGAACTGAGCCCCGTGTCCTTGGAAACTGCACACACTATAATGGGGGCTAGCCACAGAGTTTACAACTTTGTGATACGCCGAAGACTTACGGTGTGGTCCTAGCCTGTACTGCAATGCTGTAAAAACAGCTTGAGATTTTCAATTTCAATTCTGAGCACAAATTGGATATTAAATTTGGCTAATTACATAGTATGCTATCCTGTGAAGTATTAATATACAAAACTTGAAAAACAAAACATATGCAGAACAAAAAACAAAAACACTAATTCAAGAATAACTATTAGACTGCAATATGCTATGTCAGAACATGACTTAAAAATCCATACTAATGCCCCGGCTAGTGTGGCTCAGTGGATTCAGTGCTAGCCTATGAACCAAAAGGTTGCTGGTTCTATTCCCAGTCAGGGTACCTGCCTGGGTTGTGGGCCAGGTCACCAGCTGGGGGCATGGGAGAGGCAACCGATTGATGTGTCTCTCACACATCCCTGTTTCTTTCCCTCTCTTTCTCCTTCTCTTCCCCCCTCTAAAAATTAATAAATAAATAAAGTCTTTAAAATAATCTATACTAAATCTCAGGAATGTACAGTTGCAAGATATGAATCCATCACAGATACCACATCTAGCTTAAACAAATCCAGCAACACTTTCAAAGTCTACTGAAAATAAGGCAGAATGATAAGTTCGAAGGTGCTGAAACCTCACCTACCAGAACAATCATCACAGTGCAACTCGGCAGAATAAGCCATATACAAAGAAGGTGCACAGGAAGACATACAAATGTTAAAAGCATTATAATCGTAGGCCGAGAGTACCTTTTATGTGTAGGCGTTACAGAAAGAGGTGATAGAACGCAGCGGTCTCGTCAGTGCAGTCACACATATATGATGCCCAAACTGGTATAATTTTTGTATCATGAATCACATCTAAGACATGAGTGTGAAAGTAAAGCAAGGGAATTTTTCTTTAACTTCTAAAATTTTCATGTCGGTATGGTCATTTATTTAAGCACATGACCACTTTCCATCAGCTGTTCCTCCTAAGTTTTTCCTTTCCATAACCTTTTATCTCTTTTGCACTTTAATTTTCTTTTCACATTCTCCCCCTTTAATGAGCCCCCCTCCTATTATCTTGAGCCCATCAGCAATATTCCCATGTATTTTTTTAGTGTTGCTGATAGCATTTGGAATCAGGGAAGTGCAGAAAAATGACTGGCTAAAGGACTGCAGATTCTTAGCTGAAGGAATGTAAAAAAAAAATTCCCAATGTGTTGTAAATTTGAAATTAGGCTTAGCAAAAAAGAGTTTCAATGTTATTACCCAAATGAACTGTAACATATATCTAACAAGATAACATGGACAGGAACATACCTTGAGGGCCACAAAGTCACACGGATGAGCGCCACTATAGGCCCCATGGATTTGGGACATCATTCGAGCTGTTTTCTCCCAGAATCCAAGCAGAGTTCTCTGAAGAAAAGGGAAAGGTGACACGACAGTTCCGCCTCCTCTCCATGATATTTTTTCAGTGCTATTTTTCCTCACTAGTGTAGCAGGTGAATAGCTGCCAAATAATAATCGGAACTAAAAATCAGTTTCCAAGTTAGGGAAACCAGAAAGTGCTGGAAACAGTAGCTCTGCCTAAGAACTGGCTCCCGTATCTGCACGCACATGTGCTATCTGTATACAGAACCGGAATGTGCACTGGGGCCAGCTACAGAGTAACTGCAGCCAAGAGAAAGAAACTGGTGGATTAGAACGCCTTCTGAGGAATCCGAGAGAGAAATGTTAAGAAGCACAAGAATACCACATTTGTATTAGGAGTGTGTGTAAATCTTTATTTTGGTAAGTATATATACACTTATTAACTGGAGAAAGATAATATGTACCACTAAATTTGGTCTTTCATTTAGGGTTCGAGAAATCCTTACCCAAAATATGTGTTCTCAAGCTAATTCAATTGATGGAACAGTTCTCTTGCTGCTTAAAGGTTCCTGTTCAAAGTGAGGGGGATGAATGGAGAGAATAAAGAACTGAACTAACAGTCATCAAGTGCATCCTTTCTTGATTCTTGAATTCCACAGCATTGAAATGAATTAGGCAGATTTTCTAGAAGCAGCAGTGAATGTCCATTTCCTTTAGTTTATTATTCTTATGTAAATGTAGTTTATTCTCCTATTTTGCCATTCACCAATACATGTTAAAATCAGTACCTGCTACTTATTAATATATACTTTTATTTACCGTATGCTATTTATGTGTGATTTGGGGTACTAATGTAAGTACAAGTGAGACTTTTGAGGTTAAAGTGATGTGGATGGCAACCTTGGCAGAATTTAAAAACAAAGAAAAAACCCAAAACCTAGAATTAGAAAATGTAGGTTTTTAAGCCCAACATTGCCATTTACTTTAATTCCCTTAGGTTTCACTTTCCTCATCCATAAAGTGACAGAAAAAATTAAAAATGTTGGGGGCCACAGCATCTTTGCTTCAAATGATGTTATATGGAGGAGTTCAAAGTGCGGTAGCTGTAGGTAAACCAGGGCTCTGGGCCTTAAATCCTGCCTCCTCAACCTTCCCCTCCTCAGCCCTAGACGGTCTCTAGGTCTCTCTTTCCTAGCACACCAAAGGGAATATTGTGAAGCTACTGGAGTAGATGGTCCCCAAGGTCTTTTACAATCTAGAGTTCTATGATTTTCTGATTGTTATAACCTCAGTAAGTCAATTTTAGCAAATCAAAGGAATCTGATCAATTATACATTTTTTTAATATCCTTTAGGCGACTTTTAAAAAGGAATCTCACCACTCATCTTTACTGCAAGGACATACTGACTATGAAGGTGGGTACCTGGTAGGTAGTGAGTGAATGAGATAACATATTGCAGCGACTAGCTCCAAGTAAGTCTACTTTCTGACAAACATCCATCTTCAACTTGTCAAAAGAAGCTTTGCTGTTTCTCACTTGGATCTGTACCTGCAACCACAAAAATGTTACAGATTATGAATATATCATAAAGATTCATGATACATATTTTCAGACACATGACATTATAATAAAGAATACTAATTCCCTTTCCCAGTATTATTATTTCATGATTAATGGTGAAGACTTTGGCTATTTTTAGTAATTATGTGAGACTCTTTCCAGGTATCTTTATGCTGAGAAACTATGCAATGATAGATGAAAATATATAGTTAAGAAGAAAAAAAAAACCCAGATTCCAGATAAAAAGTAACACCTAAAACTACTGATGAATCATATTTAGGTAAGACTAGAAGGGGAAGGGACACATTTTCCAAAAAGTGTCAGAACCTTTTGTAGTTCAGCCAAAGTGTTACTGGTAGACTGTCTGGAGTGCAGGGGAATCTTTGCCCATCGGCAGATGGCAGCAGGGGGAGGTCCTTACACTGAGCAAAAAGCTAGCAAGATAATTGGATAGGAAAAAGCCCTCCCTACATCATTCCAGTACCAGACTTGGGTAGGACCAGGGGAAGGTAGGCACGTGCATAACCGAAGTCAAAATGGCACGGTGGAGGTGCTGGACCAAAGAGGCCTGTCATCTAGCCTGGAGAAAGAAGGGATTGGTTGGGAGATGGACCACCCACAGAACACCAAAGCACCTGGTCTGTCCCACACCCAAACTAATGTAATTCCAGGGGAACAAAGAAACTACCTCTGGATCATGGCTCACTTGCAACCTGCACCTGCTAGTGCATTCGCCTGTTCTCTTCAAGGACCACTTGGCCTCAGCAGAGTCTTTCTCTTTCTTGCACACTTGGTGATGCACTGACCTGTGCATTTGTGTGCTCTCCCGGAAGTACATGACTTTGCGACCTTAGCGACTGCATGGCCCATGGCCATGTGGGCCCCACACACAGACTCCAAGAGGAAGCCTGAAATGAATAGCAGCTGGAAACAAGCTAAGCTCTGGTTGGGGACTGGGGCCACTTAGCAGCCACCTGTAGGCTCCAAAGGACTGTATTTTAAATTGGAACAGGAGCTCTGGACACTGGTTTTTGTCTTGGCCTTGCTGAGGAGATGGGCTTTGAGATAGGGCCTGCTATTCTCCCAGATCATGCAGCACCTGAATAAAACCTCTTTCCTTTTTTTCACCAGCATCTGCTTCATGAGTTTGGCTTTTGTAGTGATAGACAGCTGTATACCCATTTTTGTTCAGTTACAAAAGATCTCCAAGCAGCCAAGAATTTATAATATAACATTTTCTTAAAAACAGTCTGCTCTGCCCTGGCTAGGTGGCTCAGTTGGTTGGGGCATTGTACTATACACCAAAAGGGTGCAGGTTCGATTCCCAGTCACAGTACATACCTAGGATGCAGGTTCAATCCCAGTCAGGGAGCATACAAGAGGCAACCCATCAGTGTTTCTCACATCAATGTCTGTCTGTCTGTCTGTCTGTCTGTCTGTCTCTCTCTCTCTCTCTGTCTCTCTCTCCCCCCTCCCCCAATGCCCTCTCTCTCTCTTCCTCTCCCTCTAAAATCAGTAAACATATCCTTGGGTGAAGATTGTTAAAAAATAGTCTGATCTTAATTAAGTTATTCTGTAGAAGTTCAACAGGTTTATGTATCAAGAAAAGGAGAAGGATGTATTGTCATACTTTTCTGAACTTTTCCATTTGCTTTAAGGTGTCTGGGTCCAGTTCTTGGGACACATCTTTCATCCACAGCAGAGCTCCTCTGTACTCCGTGCGTGCGTGCTCCATCCGATTAACCGTCATCAAGGTATCGGAGACTGCCCTATGACTGAATGTTGTTACTTCTTGCTTAAGTCGAGACAGGGGAGTATGCAGGGCCAATCTAATGGCAGAGAGGTAAAGCTCAGAGAAATGTACATCCCATTTAAAAAAAAACACAAAGATTTAAAACAACCATAAAGCATATCTGCTGTCAAGATAAGTCTATAAATATAAAATTATTAAGATGCCTAAGAGCTTTAGAAAGCAAATAAGGATCATATAGACAACTTTGAACTGTTAATAAAGATGTGTCTATATCTTTCCCTTTTCTTATTTTAGAAAATATATCATTTTTGCAACACTTTGGATGTTAATCCACATATTAATTACTTGTCAAGTAAATGTGCCATTTAGAAAAGAGTTCCATGGGTAAAAGAGATCCCGTATTTATAAAGCATTATCCTACAAATAGAAAGCATTTTATTTGACAAATTTAGGAAAAACCTGGGTATAGAAAAGCAGATGAAATAGTAGAAGAACTAAGGAGGATCAAATTCTTAGCAACTGAGGATGGGAACAAAAAAACAGAGTTAGGACACACCAGTTCAACTTAGCTCCTCTGGTCAGCTTTTGACTAAGGGTCTTGTATTGAGTGTCTCACTGCCTTAAAGATGGACTTTGGCATTGACGTGGTGTTCCAGAAGAAAACAACTTAAGTTATCAATGATCATTGCAGGTCTGATAAGGCCTGTCTTTATTTTTCTTTGAAAATGCAAAGATTTTTCGCTGTATTTAATAATTGTAGGAAATTCTCTGCAGCAAGTATCTTTAAGATAAAAAAAAACTGCAAAATGATAAATGCAAAGTACACAATTAAGAAGAAAAAATTTCCTCTGCTGAAAAAGTTCTAATGTACTCATAGATAGTACAGTAGTCAGAAAGGTGAAAAATATATACCGATACATATTCAAATTTTAGCTGTGCCACACCTCTGTTACATTAAACTCCTTAATGAATTTAAACATAGGCCTAAGGTACATTTCTAGGAATTATGCAACTAAGAATGTCAATTTTAAAATAATTATTTAAAATACAAAATAAATGAGTTAGGCATCTAAACAATTACATACTGCTCTCTTTTAACTCTCTGCTGGAATGATACACTTAGGTGCATATATCAAAACTGTCACATTGACTATAATTTAAGGGTGATGCAAAACCATGTAAACCTTTGTTTGGCTGAGGAGCAGAGTGCCTTGCCCGTGGCGGCCATCATTTTGCCAGCTCGTGATGCATCTCGTTCTGCTTGAAGCTTTAAAAAGATCCCTAGTTCATTTTCTTCCTCTGATATAGCTAGGAAAAAAAATTACAGTATGGTTGTTTCATTTTTACCATTTCTTTAAAACACATATACGTAAAATTCTTACAGAAACAATTATCTATACATAAGAATTACTTGAGGATGTGGGGGTGGGAAGAAGACATTTTAAAAATGCAATTTCTGAGCTCAATCTCCAAAGATTCTGATTTTTTAGTTCAGAGGATCAGCTTTTATTTATTTATTTATTTATTTATTTATTTATTTATTTATGTTTATTTATTTTTAATGTATTTATTGATTATGCTATTACAGTTGTCCCAGTTTCCCCCCTTTATTCCCCTCTGCCCTGCACACCCCCCTCCCAACGACATTCCCCCGCCTTAGTTCATGTCCATGGGTCATACATATAACTTCTTTGGCTTCTACATTTCCCATACTATTCTTAATCTCCCCCTGTGTATTTTGTACCTACCATTTATGCTTCTTATTCCCTGTACCTTTTCCCCCATTCCCCGCCTCCCCTTCCCCACTGATAACCCTGCATGTGATCTCCATTTTGTGATTCTGTTCCTGTTCTAGCTATAGTCTTAGTTCCTTTTTATTTTAGGTTTGGTTGTTGATAGTTGCAAGTTTATGGTCATTTTACTGTTCATAGTTTTGATCATCTTCTTTTTCTTAGATAAGTTCCTTTAACATTTCATATAATAAGGGCTTGGTGATGATGAACTCCTTTAACTTGACCTTATCTGGGAAGCACTTTATCTGCCCTTCCATTCTAAATGATAGCTTTGCTGGATAGAATAATCTTGGATTTAGGTCCATGCCTTTGATGACTTCAAAATACTTCTATCCAGCCCCTTCTTGCCTGCAAGGTCTCTTTTGAGAAATCAGCTAATAGTTTTATGGGCACTCCTTTGTAGCTGTCTCCTTTCCTCTTGCCGCTTTTAAGATTCTCTCCTTATCTTTAATCTTGGATAATGTAATCATGATGTGCCTTGGTGTGTGCTTCCTTGGGTCCAAATTCTTTGGGACTCTCTGAGCTTCCTGGACTTCCTGGAAGTCTATTTTCTTCGACAGATTGGAGAAGTTCTCCTTCATTATGATTTCAATTTCTTGTTCTTCCTCTTCTTCTGGCACCCCTATGATTTGGATGTTGGAACATTTAAGGTTGTCCTGGAAGCTCCTAAGCCTCTCCTCAGTTTTTTGAATTCTTGTTTCTTCATTCTGTTCTGGTTGAATGTTTATTTCTTCTTTCTGATCCAAACCGTTGATTTGAGTCCCAGTTTCCTTCCTGTCACTGTTGGTTTTCTATATATTTTCCTTTATTTCACTTTTCATAGCCCTCACATTTTCCTCTATTTTTGTGACCATACTCAGACAATTCCTTAAGCATCCTGATTACCAGTGTTTTGAACTGTGCATCTGATAGGTTGGCTATCTTTTCATCACTTAGTTGTATTTTTTCTGGAGCTTTTATCTGTTCTTTTATTTGGGCCTTTTTTTTTTTTTTTTTTTTTTTTTTTTTTTTTTTTTTTTTTTTTTTTTTTTTTTTTTTTTTTTTTTTTTTTTTTTGGTCTCAGTGCACCTGTTACTAGTAAGGGGCAGAGCCTTAGGTATTCACCAGGGCGGGGCAATCACATCTCTGTGTTGTGGTGCTGTAGGTGAGGGAGGGGCCCACGAAGGAACAATGCTGCTTATTCAGCTCTCTTCAGTCACTTCCTCCCCTACCCACAAGCAAGTTGGGCCTTTCTGGTGCTGATTTCCCGGTGTGTGGGTTTGTGTATGTTCTAGGACCCTGTGGGTCTCTCCAACGAACTCTCCTGTGAGGCTGGGAGTCTTTCATGCTGCTGCAACCCCCACAGGTGTTTCACTTAAGGTTTTGCAGCTTTATTTCCCTACAATGGAACACTGGGTTGCTTGGTCAGTCTTGCTCCCCAGTTGTTGCTCCTAGTTTCTCTGCACACAAATGTGGAATCGCCTGCTCCACCTGCTGCCACCTGGCTTGGTCTGCCAGCCACCACCTTGCCGTGAGTCCTCTCCGCCCACCTTAGCATCTCTGCCCCTCTTAACAGTCTAGATGAATGTTTCTTCTTTAACTCCTTGGTTGTCAGATTTTCATACAGTTCAATTTTCTGGCAGTTCTGATTGCTTTTTGTTTTTAAATTTGTTGTTGTCCTTCTTTTGGTTGTGTGAGAAGGCACAGTGTATCTATCTATGCCTCCTATTTATTTTTTTAAATAAGCATTCCTGATGGTTTGGACGCAGTGAATCCATGGAACTCGCTTTGAGGAAAATTCATCTTTTAGTTAAAAAAATCTTTAGTTAAAAAAACAAAAATGACAAATAATATCACAAATGATGCATTTTCAAATGTGCAGAGATGCATTTTAGGATTTGCCTCTTACAAAGTAGTCATTTCCTATTAAATTTAACTTATTCTTTTCTTTAAAGATTTTATTTATTTGTTTTCAGAGAGGAGGAAGGGAGGGAGAAAGAGAGGGAGAGAAACACTGATGTGCAACAGAAACATCAACCAGTTGCCTCTTGCATGCCCCTAATTGAGGATCTGGCCTGCATCCCAGGCATGTGCCCTGACAGGAAATCAAACTGGCAACCTTTTGGTTTGCAGGCTGGCGCTCTATCCACTGAGGCACATCAGCCAGGGCTAAATTTACCTTATAATTGACTCCCATCCTGGCTCAGTTTCCTGTGCTCAGTACCCCAGATCCACAGATGTCCACAGTTCTGCTGCTGAAATCCTAAAATTTGTTGTGCAGCACCTTACTACTCAAAGTGTGGGCCACGAACCAAAGTCAGTCCAGAACCACTTGTTACCAGCCTGTGGCAAGTACCAAAACTAAGAAATGTTTTATAAACTTTTACTAATATGACTAAGTATTTTATTTTTTAAAATATATCTTATTGATTATGCTATTATAGTTGTCCTAATTTTTCCCTTTTTGCCTCCCTATGCCTGGTACACCTGTTCCCTCCAGCAATCCCCGCCCCCTTAGTTCATATCCATAAATCATGCACATAAGTTCTTTTGCTTCTCCATTTCCTATACTGTTCTTAACATCCTCATGTTTATTTTGTACCTACCAATTTGTACTTATTAATCTCTGCACCTTTTCCCTCATTCTCCCCCTCCCTGCTCCCAAATGATAAACCTCCAAATGATTTCCATATGTATGATTCTGTTCCTGTTCTGCTTGTTTGCTTATTTTGTTTTTCAGATTCAATTATTGATAGTTGTGAATTTATTGCCATTTTAATGTTCATAGTTTTGATCTTCTTCTTTTTCTTAGATAAGTCCATTTAACATTTCATATAATAATGGCTTGGTGATGATGAACTCCTTTAAACTTGACCTTATCTGGGAAGCACTTTATTTGCCCTTCCATTCTAAATGATAGCTTTGCTGGATAGAGTAATCAAGGTTGTAGGTCCTTGCTTTTCATCAAAGAAAAGGACTTTGAACAATTCTTTTTTTAAGATTTTATTTATTTATTTTTAGAGAGAAGGGTAGGGAGAAAGAGAGGGAGAAAGAAGCATCAATAGGTTGCCTCTTGCCATCAATTTGGTCTGACCAGGGACTGAACCCACAACCCAGACATGTGCCCTGATGGGAAATCCAACTGGTGACCTTTCATTTTGTGGGACAACACCAAACCAACTGAGCCAGACAGGTCAGGGCAGATTATAATGTTTTGAGATTAATTTACATTCCTCCAAAGAAAAATCATTAATTGAGCAAATATTTACCAAGTACAAACTACATGTTAAACATCACTTCTAGGCTTTGAGGACATAGATATAAACAAAACAGACAAACTCCCGTCCATAAGGAGAACATATTATAGTGGTGGTTAAGAAAAACATTGATAAAATATATAAAATGTTGAATATTGTTAAGTAGTCAAGGAAGTTACGAGAAAGAAGGATGTTTCATTTTAGATATGGGGTCTCACTAAAATGATGATATTTGACCAAACACCTAAAGGAAGTTAGAGGGCCTGCTGTGCACACATGCCTAACAGGAAATCAGCATGGCTACAGAGGAGAGAGTTTTAGGAAATGAGTGGTAACCAGGTTCAGAAAGGTGGCCACGTGCAGCAGGACATTGCAACTAAAGAAAGAGAAGAGATCCAAAAATTTAGTTCCAACTTGAAGAGGTTGAGAAGAGAGAAGAACCCAGCAAGCAAAGGTAGGATACTGAGAAGGAATGAGCAGTAGGAAGAAGTCCAGGAAAGCATGGTGCCTGGAAGCCAAGCCAAGAGAAGGAGAGAATAATCAGCTCTGTTAAGTAATGTGATGAATCAAATAAGGTAAGGATGGAGAATCGGTCATTGGGTTCAGCTCTTCATGATTATGACAAGAGCAATTTGGTGGATGGATGGGGATGAAAACTTAACTGGAGTAAGTAAAAAAGAAAGTGGAAGGACAGGAATAAAGACTATACAGCCCTGGCCAGGTAGCTCAGTTGGTAAGAATGTCATCCTGACATGCCATGGTCGTGGGTTCCATCCCTAGTCCAGGCACATGAAAGAATCAACCAATGAATGCATAAGTGAATGGAAAAACAAGTTGTTTTTCTCTTTCTCTCTATAAAATCAATTTTTAAAAAAGACTGTGCTTACAGACAATTATGTCAAAATTTTCTGTTAAAGGAGCAGAGGAATGGCATGGTAACTACAAGGGCAAACGGGAGGTCAAGAGAGTTTCTAAGTAACAGAAGCAAATCCAGTTAAGATTTTGAGCAATAAAACTGAACTCAGCAAAATGAATCTGTCAGAGGACACTGGGGACTTTGAGAATATGTCTCTGTAAATATTCCTATATTGTTGTAAGAAACTACTCACAAAACAGTTCAATAAACTATTTTTATATTAAACATTTCATTCAAATATTTACATTAAATGGGAATTATAGGACATATATCTATGATTTCATACCATTGAGTCTTAGCTGATATTTCTCAACTATCTTCAGGAGTTCAGTGCATGTCTCTTGAATGAAGTGAAAAACCTTTGAAATATAAATTTTATTAGGACAATTTATAGAACCATAAACAAATTCAAAGTATCTGTTATAAACACTTCAAAAGCAGAACATTTTCTTGTATGTATTATGTCTATTTTTTCCTGGACTGTGATGTACTTCAGTTTTTGTTTTATTTCTGATATAGAAAGCACATTTAGATTTCTCCCATGATGTTTGGAAAAAATTGTGATAAATACATGGAAGCTAATAAAAATTTACAACTGTAGAGTTTGTCCTCGCCTCAGCTTCAAGCTGTCTAAAGAGCAAAAGGGTAACTCCAACATAAACTGCATCAAGCATTGCCAATCACAGATGAAGGGTATAGATAACCTTAGAAAATGTTAACTCTGATTCTTGCCTTTCTCCAATATTGATCTAAGCAAAAGAGGTCAGTGAATTCACCATAAAAATTAAATAATGTATTACAATATCAAAAATAAGTTACTTGTAAATTATTTTTGTTTAAACATTTCCATATAATTCCTGCATCACTACTATTGCTAATAGCTAATAGAAAAATCAATTATCCAGTACAGTCCCATTTCAAAGTAAGAACATGAAAACTTGAGATTAGGACACATACACATGAGGTAGCTCTTCACACATATCTATAAATTTAAGTTTTCCCAGAGAAATGGCTGGTATAGGTTTTAGGGTTCAGGCCTTCTTCTAACAAACTCCTATGCTGAAGAATTGCTATGAAACTTTAGTTCAAAAAGACCTTGGCACTGTGATATACTAAGTCCTAATCTTATGATTATCAAATAAATTTTCTGCCCTGGCTGGTGTGGCTCAGTGGATTGAGCACTGGACTGCAAACCAAGGGGTTGCTGGTTCGATTTCCAGTCAGGGCACATGCCTGGGTTGTGGGCCAGGTCCCCAGTAGGGGGTGCATGAGAGGCAACCACACATTGATGTTTCTCTCCCTCTCTTTCTCTCTCCCTTCTCCTCTCTAAAAATAAATAAATAAAATTTTTTAAAGTAAATAAATAAATAAATTTTCCAATATCACCATGAAGCCTGATCATCCTATCTCTGAAGCACTTTTGCTACCACTTTGATGTTTGATTAGGACTAAGGAAGACTGATAACAGACACTAAAATATAAATGGAGAGCAGCCATCAATTTTCCATGTAAGTTTAGATATGTTTCAACTGAACTTGGTATGTGTATTTGGCAACTTAAAAAGCTGTTTTAAATCCATATGGAAGAAGACTAGAGAAGAATACAAAAAATGATAGTAGTACTATGAGAAAGTGATTATGGTTGATTTTTTCCATGGTCCTTGAACGATTTATATACTATTGCTTTTAACTTTTACAATGAAATTTTTTTTTTAGATTTAGTGAAGTATAATTCACAAATAAGATTTTATTTATTTATTTTAAAAAGATTTATTCGTTTTTAGAGAGCAGGGAAGGGAGAGAAAGAGAGAAAAAGAAATATCAATGTGCATTTAAAGTGTATAACATAATGACTGATATGAGCATACAAACAATGAAAATATTTCTCATTCTTAAAAATATAGTACAAATGTGGGAGAAAGTTCTTGGTTGATTCAAAATATTTGTCTAATGAACAAGCATAACACTAAAATATAAAATATGTCACTCACAGATTGCCTAATGATGTGAAACAATACAAAAATATCTACTTCTGGGGAATATGGGAGGACACAGTGAATTAATTCCCTTAGTGTTAAAACATAAAATACTTATTTTAAAATACTTAAAATAAAGTCTTTTTATTTTTCCAATATTTGTCATTGAATTCTAAGAGGAATACTTTTCAAATAATTTATCTATTTCCATATGTGTTAGGGCAATGACACAGTTTACTTACTATGAATGAAAATACTTAGTACATTAAGCCCTATTTAGTTAGGCCTTTATTTTAAAAAATATTTTTTCCCTCACCTGTGAACATTTTTTCATTGCTCTTAGAGAGAGAGAGGAAGGGAGAAGGAAAAAGGAGAGAGAGAAACATTGATTGGTTGCCTCCATAGGCACCACAACCAGGGATCAAACCTGCAACCCAAGCATGTGCTGTGACTAGGAATCAAATATGCAACTCTTTGGTTCTTGGGATGATGCTCCAACTAGTGGGCCACACCAGCCAGGGTGACCTTTATTTTTAAGAATCCCAACAAATCATTATATTTCAAGCATAGCAGAGTAACTGCTTGGAAATATTTGTGCAAGTTATCTTAAATTAGTACATGTACATGTAATTAGTAAATCTGCATTTAAATATCCAGACCTTTGCCCTGGCCAAGTGGTTCAGTTTGTTGGAGCATCATTCCATACATCTAAAGGTTTCAGGTTCAATCCCCGGTCAGGGCGTGTATGGGGGGCAACCAATTGATATTTCTCTCTCACATAAATGTTTTTCTCTCTCTTTTCCCCTCCCTTCCTCCCTCTCTAAAAATCAGTAAACATGTAGTTAGGTGGGGATTTAATTAATTAATTAAAATCCAGACCTTTCATTAATATACATGAGACCTTTCCCCTAATTAGCTTAATTACTTATAAGTTTAAAGTTTTTCATGGTAATTATTCCTTTTAATTAAGATGAAAAACAGCCAAACATGCATTATGAAATACTTCAATAACTCTATCTCTTAATAATTGAAAAAAATTCTAACTTATTCTGTGAGATGTAAGGCTTCACATAAATGTAGTAGAGCTATTATGACATGATATATAATGAGTATATGGTATCAGTTAGAAATATAATTAATTCATTAACATTTAGCTTAAAAACTATACTACTTATACCAAAGAAATTAATTCATGATTTATCTAATTTATGAACACCAATTCTGTCAGTTCTCAGTTTTTGAGAATTACAACCTCCTATCTAGAAGATCTAAGAGATGGATATATTCTATTATCGAATTTGCATTTATCCCAATAAATTCTTCAGTGTAAAACCTATCATAATCCCCCTTGTAGTCCCAAATAATAACCACTAATATGAAATACACAGAATCCTCACATTTACCTCAAGTTTAGCATCTAGTTCTGCATCAGATGCCACCACATGCTCATCCTCCTTCTTTCCTGTGGCTTTGATGAAGATCTGTTTAGTTCTCCAGTATTTTTTTTGCATTCTGCTGACCACGGACTGGTCATCTTCTGCTCTAGGCTGCCCAAAGGAATCCATGGAGTGACTACAAGGAACAGACTAAAATTAAAGTTATGCTAAATGAAATAAGCCAGTCAGAAAAGGACAAATACAATATCATTTCACTCATGCGTGGAATCTAAGGAACAAACAGAACTACCAAGCACACTAGAGACAGACTTAGATAGATAGCAAGCTGACAGCTCTGGGGGACAGGGGTAGTTAGTGGGGAGAGGGATGGAGCAAAAAGGAAAAAGGACTCATGGACATTGACAACAGTGTGGTGATTGCTGGAGAGGGGGACACAAGGGGGATAAGTGGTAATGGAAAAATACAATAAAAAAATTTCCAATAACAAATATCTGTTTAGCCAATATCTAATTCATTAAAAACTAAAAAGATGCTAAATAGTATATTAATGTTAATAGCTAAGCATGCTAATATTTGTTCTATATGATATACTGGTAATAATTATAACCTGCACAAGTAACAGGAAAAAAGATTAATGATACTTAATTTCAGTTAGGTGACAAAGGTAATAAAACTGTTAATGATTTTGCAATAATGGCTGGAAATAATTTTATTTTATTTGACCAATTTCTATTTGTAGACATTTATTAATTTCTAATTTTTGCTTTTGTAATAATACTGCAAAAGGAATGTGTACACACATCTTCGTATACCACTATCACTTCCTTAGAAAAACTTCCTATAGTTATAACTGCTATGTCAAAAGAATACACATTTAATAAATACTCTCAGATATGCAAAGATTCAAACACATTCTCTTTAAAATTCAATCAAAAAATAATTTAGTATCCAAAAAATAAAATTTTAGGTATAGGGGAGATTTGCTATAAAGACATAGAGATGGAAATTTTAACATATAAGCTTAAAAATTAATGTTGAAGTGATTGTTCTTAACAAGGTTAACATGACTATATAAGGAAAGGCAAATGTGAAAATGTTCCTTAAGGAGAAGTAAAAGAAAGAAATAATAATAGTTTTAAAAGCCCAAATTATTCTAATAAATGGGAGATAAAACAAAGGGAAGTACTACAGTATGTGACTCCTTCATCATTTCCAGGGGAATCAATAGATACTGATGTATTTTTAATGCTGGTAAAGAAATAGAAATTCATTTTCTTTTTATTTTAAAGTAACTACTAATTAAATAAAAATAGGATGTCTAATTTATAAACTACTAGGGACTAAACAAGAAAAACAAAAGGGTGGGAAAAACAGGAGTAATGCAACATAAAAAACAGTATAAACTCAGATGACAGAATAAGAACAATTATACTATTTAGTGTGATAAATGCAAACTTCCTCTTAAACACAAAGAACCTCAAATCATAGAAAACAGAAAACTATATCCAATGGTATGCTGTCTGGGATCCATCTAAAACAACAAACAGCATCATGCTGTTATAATGCATTAGACACAACAAACAGCATTATACTGTCCTGACACACAGTCTTGAGGAAAAACTTGCAGTTCATCTTTCTGCTTCAATTTCTGTCCTCCTTTGGTTGCTCTTGACTTGCTTTTGTTTAGTCTCCCTGCCCCTAGATTGTTATTAGTGTGAGGGTCAGTCAAATTGTATGACAAAGTACTGATCTCTTCTACTATGTTGACTGCAGGCTTAGGCCCAACCAGTTACAAGAACAATCAGTTAGGGAGTGTCAGGAGAGAACATCTATTCCCTACCTCGACTTACATGCTGCTGTAACTCAAACGGTACTCTCCCAGCTTCTTTCCACTCCCTCACCATCTCCTTCATGGGGGGACAGAGTAAGTTATCTGACTGGATTTGAGAGTAACAAACTTAGTTTTCTTTTTCCTCTCTGGAAGCTATCCTACCTGCAGAGTGCACACGATCCCTAACAAGAGGAGGACAGTAGCTGAGTGGGTAAATCTGCAAAAAATGAGATTTGCACAATTTTGGTTTTTTGACTGAGGGCAGTGCTAAATCTGCTTCCACTGTGGGTAGGTTGAGCAGAAAGCCAAATGGTGTGAGACATTAGATGATAGAGTTCAAGGCTAGAAACTACCAGAAATTTAGGGAATATATTCTGGAAGGGAGGCAGCCAAAGAGGAGGTGATGCCCCAAATCCTCCCAAGATCTGTGCTAATCATGAAGTGAAGGAGGAGATCCCAAGGGTCCTGGCAGAAAATCAGCCACTGAAAACTGAAGTAATATCTGATTTTAAAAAACTATACTACAAGGCCACTGTAATCAAAACAGCCTGGTATTGGCATAAGAACAGGCTCAAAGATCAATAGAACAGAATAGAGAGCCCGGAAATAAACCCATGTCTCTATGGTCAATTAATATTTGATAAAGGGGTCATGACCGTACAAAGGAGAAAAAATAGCCTCTTCAATAAATGGTGTTGGGAGAACTGGACTGGTCCATGCAAAAAAAATGAAACTTGACCACGAACTTACACCATACACCAGAATAAACTCAAAATGGATAAAAGACAAGTATGAGCCATGAAGCCTACTGCAATCATTAGGGGCTACTGATATAAAAAACAGACTATCAGTCATGGATTGAGAACCTGCCCTTAAGGAAAAAGGACTCATGGACAACAGTGAGGTGATTGCTGTGGGAAGGGAGTAATAAGGGGATTAAATGGTAATGGAAAAAATACAATAAAGATTAAATTAAAAAAAAAAAAAGAGAGAACCAGCTCCTCAAACTGCTCTAAAGGATATATTATATAAATTATCAGCTGTAATATTAGGCTAGAATCACATTCAGGTTATAAACATGAATCCTTTCAGATAGGTGACCTTAATTGTTGTTTAGCCAAACACAATTTGATTACTGAGTTGTTACTGAGATACTGGAACCATTACAGGACTAGAGTAGTTAAAATTTACAAACACACTGAGACAGCAGAACTAGTGCAGAGCTAAATTAGCTGAAATTTCCACACAGTCTCAGTAAGAAAGTCAGTTTTGTGCACATATTAAATAAATGTCAGCTTTGTTCTAAGTGCTATATTTGGCACTGCAATCACATACCAATAAGACACTGATACAATAAAATTAAATTAAATGCACACCTGTGTTTATCTACAGCAGAAGGACTATGGCAATTACCACCATTCCATTGTAGACCTGAAAATCTTCTACTAAGCAGGTAAGTTGCCTGCAGAGGGGATATCACCTCAACCTGTTATTCTCATAAAAGGACTAAAGCTTAATCACTTTTCAAAAGAATTAAAAAGTACATGAAAGGTAAAGTCTTAGAGAGGGCTTAAGATATTTAAAAGTTCCTGATAATCTTAGTACTACCACTTGGTAACATAATTATATTATACTTGTAGTACCCTTGACAGTTTTGAAAACATTTTTACACATTTTATTTCCTTTGATCCTTATGATAACCCTGAAAGCTAGAAATGACAGATTTTATTATTCTCATTTTATAGAAGATATTGCTGAGGTTCTGTAAAATTAAGGTAAATTTCTCAAGGATACACATAAAGAACATCTTGATACTTAGCACACATCCAGGTCTTCTGACTCCAAAGGCAGTGTTCTTTTTCATTTTTGAAGGTGGTAAAAGTGTGATTAAAGTTGTCTTCTGTTTTATAGTCAGTTTACTTAAACATACATTATTAATTTTCTAATTTTAACCCATAGGTTTTTAAGACTTAGGTACATAAAAAGGGTGTTACTTATAAGAATAAAAACAATAAAGAGAAGTCATTACCAAAGTTAATGTCTACATTGCAAACCACATTTGAATTTCTATTTAAAATAAGATTTATTTTTATATAAGTAAGTCTATAATTTTAGTAGTCAGCATACTTTTAGTCTGTAAAGAAGAGGCTATATAAAGAAGACAAATTAGATCTTTTTCCCCCCAAATTATATGGTTTAATTATATGGTTATGGATTATCATCTACTTTTCAGACTTTCTGACAGATTTAAGAATTTACTATGGAAATATAATTAATTTACTTATACCACTTTAGTCATATCATTTCATAAAGAATACAAGGTATTCTTTAAACTCAAAATGGTATCCAGAAGGTATCCAGCCACTATAATATGAAAAATAGAGACATTTATTGAAGAAGATACAAGAAACACTGTACATAGGACAATGACACCTCAGTCTCCTTCAAAATAGGCACCTTGTGACCTTATACAGTTCTCCCAATCGCCATCACCATATTTTCCTGAATATCATTGACAGTCTGAACTCTCTTCCCTTTCAAAGGTGATTTTAGTTTTGGCAAAAGCCAGAAGTTACAGGGCGCCAAATCTGGGCTGTAGGGGGGCTGAGTCACCTGGGTGATTTGATGTTTTGCCAAAAAAACTCTGCTCAAGATGTGATGCCTAAGCTAGAGCATTGTTGTGATGAAGCTGCCAATCACCAGTTGCCCACAGCTGCAGCCTTCTGAATCATCCAGTAGTTTCCACACAGGAATGTTCCAGCTTAATGCAAAATTTGAAGCAGATTTGTTACTCCACTCGCTCATTTTGAATGTGACGTCCACACAGTACACATGCTCATTCAATGGCATCTACCGCCCCTGCTGAGTAGTACAATGAAGTTGTCATTGTTCACACATGCGCATTCCAGTCCACTCTCCTTGGCTGCCAGGTTACATAGATGTCACACAAACCATTCTTATTATATTAACAATGGCTGGACTTTTTCCAGACAGACCTCATATATGAGTAGCATATAAAATAGATATGCTATTTATTTTGAAATAATCTGTTGAAATGTATTAAATCTATTAAAACCATTAAATTATATTATTTGTTATCTATAAATTATCTATTAAATTATTAATAAAATTATTAATGAATCTATTAAAATTGATTGTTTTAAATAGATTATTGAAAATAAGACTTGAAAAATGTTGAAGAAAATCAGTAAGACCATTCAAAATATAAACAATGTATTAGGAACCTGACAGGTGTGGCTCAGTGGGCTGGGTATCATTCCTCAAACCAAAAGGTTGCAAGTTCAATTCCCTGTTAGGACACATGCCTGGATTGCAGGCTCGGTCCCTGGTTGTGGGTGTGTGAGAGGCAACCGATCGATGTTTTTCTCACAACATCAGTGTTTCTCTCCCTCTTTCTTCTTCCCTTCCCCCTTCTCTAAAAATAAATAAATACAATCTTTTTTAAAAAATCCTTTAAAAAAAATGTATTGTGGAGAGGAAGTGAACTAGAGAAGAAAATATTATATTATCTTTTCGAAAGTGGCTGAAAAAATGTATGTCAAATGTTTTTGATATTTTAAAGTAGTAAATACTAAATTCTTATGTTAAAATGATGTTAAAACTAATTTCCCATAAAACTTTAGAAATGTATTTCCAACTTTATTGCACATTTCAGGCCAGTACTTCTCCCAATCCTCTGCTATACCCAGTGTACCCAAGGGCAAAGCCAGTCATATTTATAGGATCAAATGGGATGATAATGTGCAAAATTGCTCTGACAAAATAAAGTTGTACACAAGACACTATTTTTTTAATTGTAAGTATTACTTATAGCCTACAAATAAGTAAGAATGTATAGGATATAAATTTTAAAATCTAAGGCTCAATATTGAGAATAACCTAGAAGAGAAAGAACTTGCCCTTTCAGATATTAAAGTACATTCCAAGAGTGCCCTATTGAAAATGTGATTGACCACGTGCAGTTACCAGATTTTCCTTCCCAAACTCAGTATAACAAAACAATGAAGGTAAAAAGTAATCTAAAAGTACAGACAGTAATCTAAAAGCAATCTAAAAGGAACACTAAAAGTATAGACAGAATAAGTATACTGAAGTATACTGACAAAAGCAAAAGAAAGACTTCGATAACTTTTTGAAGACAGCACATGAAATAGTAACCTGAGGAACTCATACAGAAATGCTAATAAGAAGTGAGTCATTACTCCTTGGACTATCTGAAAGACTCACCATTTGGAAGTGGAAGAAGGATTCATCGAAGCTTGTGTAAAGCTGGCTGGAACCTGAGGCCCCTCCCAAATCGGTGTCACTCAATGGAGGTTGAAGAAATCGAACTGGGAAAGCTCTGGACTTGGCACACCAACACAGCAGAGGGCTTGGCCTGAAAACAAAATAATTAAGTGAAAGTCTAACGTCTAGGTCCTTTTTGCTCACCACTAGCAAAGCATTCACACATACACACACGTGCGTACACACCCTACACCTACGCTTCTCAGGAAACACTGAAACATTCTTTTCTCTGAAGAATATTAAAAGCTCCAGAGAAAAGGAGTATGTCATTTGGACATTCTAAATGGAGATTTTCAACCTTTTTCATCTCAGGGCATACATAAACTAATTACTAATATTCTGTTACACACCAAAAAAATATATTTTCTGCCAGTCTGACAAAAAAATAGGTATAGTTTTGATTCATTCACACCAGATGGCTATAGTTGTATTGGCTGTTGTCATTTTCTTATTTGACCATCTAAGGGAAAAGAAGTCAGTGCCCCTGGATAAATAGCCAGGTATTGAATGTTTTAAAATTTTTGCAGCACACAAGTTGAAATTTGCTGTTCTAAAAGGATGAATTCTTGCCCTGGACAGTGTGGCACACCTGGTTGGAACATTGTTCCACAATGTCAATGCTCCAACCAAGCGTGGGTTCAACTCCTGCTCAGAGCACATGCCTGGGTTGCAGGTTCAGTCCTGGTCGGGGCACATACGAGAGGCAACCAATCAATGTTTCTCTCTCGCATCCATGTTTCTCTCCCTTTCTCCCCCTAAGGTGAGAGTAAAAAATAACAAAAATAAAATAAAAATAAAGGGATGAATCCTTGCCTATTCATAGTAGAGCAAAACTTACCAGTAGACAAGCTCAGTCATATGCACAAAGCTTCCAGTTAGCTTTTTACAGTCTTATATTGAGACCCAAAGATCACCAAATATCTGAGGAAACACTCCATCAAGAAAGACCTCTGGAAGATGGAGGAGTAGCTGGACACGCTGTGCCTCCTCTCACAACCAAGATTAAGGACAACAAAAATATAGAACCAAAAAAAAAAGAAAACCCAACCAGGGCAGAGAGAAAACTGAATTGTATGGGAGTCCGACAACAACTATTCACCCAGACTCGTAAGAGGGGCAGAGTCAGCGGCTGGCTGAGTCCTCGGCCAGCGGAGTCTGATCGTGGTGGGATAAGCTGGTGGTGGTCCCGGGCGCGTAGTCACTCCAGGAACACAGGCGGAGTTGCCAAACACGAAGTGGCCAAGTGGGGCGCACAGGGTGGTGGACCACGGACATACATTCACGCAGAGATAAACCAGGCGAAAAACAGGCAGCAAGACAGACTGGGACGCAGGGCCCCAGAGATGAGAAATGAAGCCTAAAAGCACCCATTGAAAATACTAGTAGGGGCTGAGCTCCTGGGAGGGAGTCCCAGCCTCACGGGAGAGTTTGTTGGAGTGTGCCAGGCCCACCCACCTGGGAATCAGCACTAGAGGGATCCAGTTTGCTTGGGGGAAGTGGCGGAAGTGACTGAAATCTGGCAGAGAGTGGAGCAAGCACCATTGTTCCCTATCGGACCCCACCTTCACATCCAGCATCACGACCCAGCTACGGGGCTGCCCCGCCCTGGTAAACGCCTAAGGCTCCGCCCTCACTACCTAACAGCCACGACCAGACAAAAACAGAAAAAGCAAAACCAAGGATGACTCAAAAGGGAGAACAGACCAGGGCCCCAGAGCTAGTTCATCTGAGTGACCAGGAGGTGGTCAACCTATCAGATGCAGAGCTCATAGCATTGGTAGCCAACCTATCAGAAGCACGGTTCAAAGCTCTGGTGACTAGGATGCTCACAGAATTGGTTGAATTTGGTCACAAATTAGAGGAACAAATGGAGGCTACAATAAGTGAAATGAAGAAAAACACACAGGGAACCAATAGTGATGGGAGGAAAACTGGGACTCAAATCAATGGAGTGGACCAGAAGGAAGAAAGAAACAACCAAACAGGAAAGAATGAAGAAACAAGAATTCAAAAAAATGAGGAGAGGCTTGGGAACCTCCAGGACATCTTTAAATGTTCCAACATCCGAATTATAGAGGTTCCAGAAGCGGTAGAGGAAGAGCAACAAGTGGAAAACTTATTTGAACAAATAATAAAGGAGAACTTCCCCAATCTGGCAAAGGAAATAGACTTCCAGGAAGTCCAGGAAGCTCGGAGAGTCCCAAAGAAGGTGGATCCAAGGAGGAACACACCAAGGTACATCATAATTACATTAACCAAGATTAAAATGAAGGAGAGAATTCTAGAAGCAGCAAGGGATAAGGGGACAGTCACCTACAAAGGAGTTCCCATCAGACTGTCAGCTGATTTCTCAAAAGAGACCTTCCAGGCAAGAAGGGGCTGGAAAGAAGTATTCCAAGTCATGAAAGGCAAGGACCTACATCCAAGATTGCTCTATCCAGCAAAGCTGTCATT
>PVKU01013447.1:0-28837 GCA_004027475.1 Anoura caudifer | reverse complement strand
GGTAGATAAAAAATATGAACAGTAAAATAACAGCAAACTCACAGTTATTAACAACCACACCTAAAATAAAAACAAAAACAAACTAAGCAAACAGCTAGAATAGGAATAGAACCACAAAAATGGAGATCACATGGAGGGTTATCAGCAGGGGAGTGGGAGGGGGAGAGAGGGGGAAAAGGTACAGAGAATAAGTAGCATAGATGGTAGGTAGAAAATAGATAGGGGGAGGATAAGAATAGTATAGGAAATGTAGAAGCCAAAGAACTTATATGTATGACACATGGACATGAACTAAAGGGGGAGGAATGTGGGTACGATGGGGTGTGCAGGGTGGAGGGGAATAAATGGGGGGAAATGGGACAACTGTACTAGCATAATCAATAACATGTATTAAAGAAATAGAATAGAATGGCAGATAAAGTGCTTCCCAGATAAGGTCAAGTTCAAGGAGTTCATCATCACCAAAACCTTGTTATATGAAATGTTAAAGAGACTTATCTAGAAAAAGAAGATCAAAACTATGACCAGTAAAATGACAATAAACTGACAAGAATCAACAGCTGAACCTAAAAAAACAAAAACAAACTAAGCAAACAGCTAAGCAAACAGGAACAGAATGCCAGGAATGGAGGTCACATGGAGGGTTATCAGTGGGGAGGGATAGGGAGGAAAATGGGGGGAATACAGGGAATAAGAAGCATAAATGGTAGGTACAAAATACAGGAGGTTAAGAATAGTATAGGAAATGTAGAAGCCAAAGAACTTATATGTATGACCCATGGACGTGAACAAAGGGGTTGGGGGAATTCTGGAGGGAGGTGGGTGCAGGGCAGAGGGGAATAAAGGGGGTAAAATGGGACAACTGTAATTGCATAATCAATAGAATATACTTAAAAAAATTTTAAAGTACCTGTTGAATCAGGGCAACTTTCAGGACTATTCTTGGGCAGTCTATAATTTTAAAAATAGTCTTTATATTATTTTTCCATTAGAAACAAGTTTTGCAAGATAAGAAGTTCTGGAGAACTGTTGCACAACAATGTGAATATACTGAATACTACTGAACTGTACACTTAAAAATGGTTAAATGGTTAAAAATGGTTTTTACATTATGTGATTTTTAACCACAGTTTTTAAAAAAGATTATATTTATTCTTTATAGAGAGGGGGAGGGAGGGAGAGAAACATCCATGTGTGTGAAAGAAATATCCATCAGTTGTCTATCCCACATCCCTAACCAGGGGCCTGGCTTGCAACCCAGGCATGCACTCTGACCAGGAATTAAACAAGAGACCTTTTCATTCTGAGGCCAGCACTCAAGCCATTGAGCCACACCAGCCAGGGCTTAAACACAATTTTTAAAAAGGGATGTGGAGTCATGAACAAGCTTCACAAAAGTTCAGAACCCTGAAAGGTAACAAAAAATAAAATCTGACCCCTCAAACACCATTAATTAATTAACATGGGATACATTTCCTGCCAGTCTTTTTATTCTACAACTAATTTTCTTAAACTTTGCTAGGTACGGACCTGACCTCTCTGGCTCGGTTGGTTGAACGTCAGCCCACAAACTGATAGGTTGCTGGTTCGACTCCCAGTCAGGGTAAATGCCTGGGTTGCCGACTTGGTCCCCTGTTGGGATGTGTATGAGAGGCAACCAATTGATGTTTCTCTCACACTTTGATGTTTCTCTCCTTCTCTTTCCCCCTCTTTTCCATTCTTTCTAAAAATACAATAAATGAAACATTTAAAAAAGAATTAAACATTTTAATTAGCTGCATGTTGCAGTATGCTTTGAAACAATGCTCTTTGTAAACATAACTTCCCATTTGTATGGTGCTTCATAAAAGACATTTTTAATTACTGCCCATCACTTTCTAACATATTCTAATATGTTTGGCCATTTGGGTTGCTTCCTATTTACCACTATTATCAATAATGCTTCAGTAAACATCTTTGTGCATAAAATATTATTTAAATTTAGAAGTAAAGATTAGTTCCTAGAAGTGGAATTACTGGGTCAAATGGTTGGAGTAAAAGGATTTTGATACATGTTGTCAGTCCTCTTTCCAGAAAGAGGAATGGTGAGAGGATCAGTTCGGGACAGAGCTCAAGGCAACTGGAAGATTAGAATCACTTAGTGTGGAGGGTAATCCTCACCTCACCCCTAAACCTCCTCCCCCCATCTCTGGGTGCCTGGGATTCTTTGAGAAGGAAAACAAGCCTTTGTCCCTTCCTCAGAGAAGAGAGGCTTTCCAGGCACTGCTGGCAGGGGGCCTGAGTTCTGGACAAGGGTATGGGCCCTGGCTCTGCTTAGAGAAGAGATTAGAGAAATGGAGGTGGCCCCTGGGAGACCTGGGGTTTCACAGAGGAAAGGACAGATGACCCAACCAGCTCTGCCCAGGTCTGCCTCGTGGCACTGCCCTGGTGTAAATGGAAACTCGCTAATACTGCTCTACACTCCACAGGGCCACTTTACCTGCCCTCCTCTTCCAAGCGACCATCCCTGGCAGTTTCATTTGCAAAGTGTTCTCTATCCCTTTTTATGTGATTTTGGCAGTGTCCTCTCTTTGGGACATTAGAGCACATAACTATCCTACTAATAGAAGTAGCTGGAATACTGCCTTATGGAGCTCTGAGGTCAGAAAGGGTGGACTTTATTTCAGTTCTGTTGCAGGGGACAAGGGGGATAGGACACCAACCCTGTAGGGTTGTTGGGCAGATTATGTATTGAGTATCTAGAGTTTATCCTTTGGTGTCTGGCACAGAGCAGTATTTGACACATTTGGTTTGGTGTGTGCACCACAGTGTGTACTGTACCTCTGAGTCCAAGAGTGTAGAAGACCACCTTTTTTTTTTGAGGCTATTGGGTTGTAAAATAATAAACCTACATTAAGCAAAACAGAAATCGATCTAAATGATTATGTGATTTGAAAGGTAGTTGTTTGTGTGTGTTTGTAATAGAGAAATTTTCTGGTCCCAGGCTTTAGTTGGACATGACATCACCATGCAGGTGTGAACGTTGAGCTTAGTGTCTGCCCCTGTATGTCTGCACCAACCACATGATCATGCCTCACTAAGTGCCCCATGATCAGATTGTCCAGGTGTGCCATATTTAGGAATGTTACCTTCTGGATTAGATTATAAATTCCTAAGGTTAGAGACTACCCTTCCCGTACACTGTCCATTAATATTCAGCACATTACATACTATACAAATGTACCTAGTAAATGACTGAGGATGAAGAAAGTAGAGTGGCAGAAAATTTGCAGAGCAGAAGAACTTTCCTCTCTGAAAGGAGGGCCCAGAATATTATGGTGAAACAAAGAAAAATTTCTTAATGCCTCCCTATACCAGGGCTTTCTCAGAGTAAGGTATAAATTCAGATGGTGTTTTTAAAATACAGTCAGAATGGTTCACAGCTATGATCAACCAGCTATTTGCCCCAATTTTTTTTTCTTGTCATTCCCTGCTGGTCTAGCTGGGAACTAGTTTTGTGTCTAGTTGTAGTCTTGGCCTTGAATGTTCCATTGCAGGGGCGGTAGGGCACGTTGGGAAGGCCACGGGGCAGTTCTATCTCTTCCTTCCCTTTGACAAGCCCGGAGCCTCTGGGGTCAGTGGGCACTCTCTCTGCCTAACAGGGTTGCTAGGAAAGCAACTGAGATCATGTAGGTAAAGATGCCGGCAAATCTCATACTGCCAGACCAAAGTAATGCAAAGTTCTTAATATTTCCTTTCTATAGTAAAATTATAGCTATTTAGAGAGTTGAACTCAGTTCGAGCTGAGAGCCCCCCCCCTCCCAGCTGTCTCAGCTGTTCTCAGGAATTCTGTGGCAGCCACTCCCTCAGTTCTCAGCTGGCTTAGTGATTCAGAAAACATCTCTCCCCATCTACCCTAACAGCTCGTCCCCCAATTCCTTTGCCCTTCTCTACTTAAGTATATTTGTGATGAGCTGCCAAATATATGCTACATGGCTCATTCATTTAATCAGGCAGAAACAAAGCAATCTGGCGCTGGGTGTCCACACTGCTCCAGGGAGGGAGCCGCTGCTTTCTCCCAGGTATCTCGTTTCCACAGCAGGTACTATTCATACTTTTACAGATGAGGAAACCATGCCTGAGACAAGCCAAGTAACTTGTCCTTGGCTACACATCCAGACTCTAGGCTCTTCTTTTAAAAAATTTTATCGTACTGTGGTAAAAACACTCAACATGAGATCTATTCTCTTAACAAAGTGTATACTATATTATTATAACAATAATATAGTACACTGTTCCACAGCAGATCTTATTCATCTTGCTCAAATGAAACTGGTTAGTAAATCCGCATTGTCATGACCCCAACTTCTTAAACAAGAAACAGGACCCTTGAGCCCTGAGGCTATGTTTATATTGGTACAATGCAACAGAACTTTTTAGCTGCAATAGAATTGATTGGAAACTGATGGAACTGGAGGAACCATTTTGTCCAATGCTTATCCCACCAGGGGGCTACACTGAACAGCTGGCCTCCTCTCCAAGGCCCTGACAGACACCATGACGTCTCCACCTTCTCATCTGGCTTCTGCTCAACAGAACAGCTGGAGAAGTGGCACCTCAAGGGCTCTTGACTATTTTTATGTGCTCATCTGCCCTCCAGACCAGACCTGGCAGGCAGCAACAGGCCCAAGGAATGCCACAGCAGGTGGGTGACACCCTGACAGCTGAGGACGCCAAGCCCTGCTCCTGACTGTTGTTCTAGGGACACTGGAAATGTGGCGTGAGGATAGCAAAAGGAAAAAAAAAAGCCTTTTACATGTCATAGTTTGGGGTGATATGTGTGCCCTTGATTCATTTTCTATTTCTAGAATGAGCTGAGCTTGCCCTGCCATTGCCAGGGTCTGGATGTCAGGCTCCAGCAGGGAGCACAATGTGCCAGATCCTTTGGTCAGCTGCTGACCTCAGTCTACCAGGAGAGAGGGGATAGCAAATGCTCTGCAGAGGAGAGGCACCCAAAGAAAGCCTGGGACTTCACCTTGTAACAGTAAGATCTGGGTGTCCCTGTGGTGGCCTTGACTGAAAGCTAAACTTGGAGCAGTCAGACAGCCAAGTGTTGGTGGGGCTGCCAACAGATTTGTGGTTAGAGGATGGGCTTGTTTCATTCACAGTGTCCTGGGCAGGAGGAAGCATTTAAAAAAAAAATCAATTAGTAAAACCCTACTTTTATTACAGAAAATTTTAAACATACACAAATTAGAGACTAGCTTAATGAACTCTGTGTATCCATCACCCAACTTTGTGTACAAGCATTTCTTAAATGTTAACAGTACAGGGTCTGCCCAGAAAAAGTCCAGCCATTATTAATATAACAAGGACAGTTTGAGTGACATTGATGTAACCTGGCAGCCAGGGAGAGTGGACTGGAATGTACACATGTGAACAATGATGACTTCACTGTACTTGTTAGTGAGGGTAGTAGACACTGTTGAATGAGCACGTGTACTGTGTGGCCATCACATTCAAAATGACTGAGAAGTAAGAGCATTGAATCTGCATCGAGTTTCGCATTAAGCTTGAACATTCCCCTGAGGAAACTATTTGAATGATTCAGAAGGCCACAGCTGTAGGCAACTGATGATTGGCAGTTTTATCATGACAACTTGCCCACTAACGCATGTCTCATGCAGATTTTTTTTTGTGGAACATCAAATTACCCAGGTGATTCAGCCCCTTTATATCCCAGATTTGGCACCCTATGAGTTCTGGCTTTTCCCAAAACTAACGTCAACTTTGCAAGGGAAGAGATTTTAGACCATTGATGAGATTCAGGAAAGTACTATAGAGCAGATGATGGTGGTTGGGAGAACTGTGTGAGGTCCCAAGGTGCTTACTTTGAAGGGGACTGAGGTATCATTGTCCCATGGACAATGTTTCTTGTGTCTTTTATCTTCTTCAATAAATGTCTCTATTTTTCATGTTGCATGGCTGGATACTTTATTGACAGAACTCATATACCTGTTTTCTGTAGAAGAAAAGAAAAAATACGGTATGTTTGTGTCAGATTTACTGTGTTTTAATTTGTTCTTTTCATGAAGAAATGGGAAAATAAATGGGATATTTTGAAGATTATATATTGAATTTCTGTTACATCTTCCTTTTCCTTTAGGTAAAGGGTGTTTATTTTCCAAGCACTGATGGATGCCTGCTATGTGCCAAGCTCCCTTCCAGGTTCTATGTTTGGACCTACTGGAACAGCATCTATCAGCTCTTAAAGTCTAAGAAGAGGTACATTGAGGCCAGCACTGGTGGGACTTTGAGAAAGGTAATTAAAATCTAAATTCTAGGCTTCCTCATGTGTAGAGTAATCAAGATAGTGTTGATCTTAACTATTATTATGAAAATGCAATACAACTATCTTTAAACCACAGAAGTATTTTGTAATGATAAAAATATTCCTGACCCCTGGCCGTGTAGCTCAGTTGGTTAGAACATTGTCCTGATACATCAAGGTTGTAGGTTCAATCCCCAGTCAGGGCACGTACCAGAGGAAACCAATGAATGCATAAATAAGTGGAACAATAAATTGTTGTTTCTCACTCTCTCTCAAATCAACTAATTAATAAAAAAGTTATTAAAAAAGAAAAATATTCAAAAATATAAAAGTTATTTGGACTGTTCTTGAACCAACAGGGGTCAGAAACACTCTTGGGGGACCCTAAAACTGCCCTCCTTCTAGTTGGAGAGGCTGGAAAACTGAACCACATCTCTGTAAGCTCTCTGTTGCAAGGGCTCTGGATGCATATAGTGGTTTGGCCAGTGAGAGGCCTGGGGGCCTGGTTAAGAAGTAGGACTCTCTCTTGCTCTTCCTGTAACCCAGCAGGACCCTCCTCAGACTCATGAGGGTTTTGGGGAGCAGTCATGCAGCCATCCAGGCAACCCTTACTCCAGCCCTTCCAATGACTCTGAGCACTTCATTATCTGGGCTAAATCTTTTTCTGCTTGAACTTTGTAGAATGACTATTCTTCCTACAGCAAATTCTGCCTGAAAAGGGCAACTCAGAGAATGAAAGAAGGGTCACCCACAGTCCTGGGGCAGCCGCTGGAGCTTTCACTCTTTTTCCTGTTTCTACTTGGTTTTGTCTCTGTGTCAATCTCTTAGGCTCTTTATGTGGCAGATGCCTTGGATGCTGCTTGGACCAGCCTGGGCCATGAGGTACATGAGAAGTTCATGTTTGGCAGCTCCACCCAAATGTTGTAGAGTTGGGTACCAGCTGTTCCTCAAAGAAGGACATTTGTGACACCTGAAGAATAGGAAGAGATGCTTTGCAGAGAGAGGCAACATGTGACACAGAAACTTTTAACAAGACAACTAAGACAAGCACTGGACTCTGGCTCCTGGGGGCTCTGTTTGCTGTTGCTAAGTGATACTGTACACCAACCACCCTGGAAACACAGTGGCTTAAAAGACAGGCATTTCTTTTCTTCCTCTTCTGGCTGCTGCCTGGCTGGCTGCTCTGAAGGCCATCTGGATGAGGCTCTAGGCTACAGGGCAGGTTCAGATCTGCTCCCTTTATCTCACTTTGGAACCCTGCTGAAAGGGCAATGGCTACCTGGAGGTGTTCTTGTTATGATGATCACTGGAGTGCCCAAGGGCCAGGCCAGGCATGCAGACTGAGGGCTCAGCTCAGGTCCTAGCTGCTAATATGCCAAGCCCTTCATTGCAGCTTCCAGCACCTGGCAAGACCACATATACCAGGAATTAGAAACCAACCCAGTCTCCCTAGGAGCTTAAGAAACAAGTCTACTCTCAGAGTGGCAGAGAGAAGACTTTCTCATGTTAGATGAGTTAATTTGAGTGTTTGCTTTTCAAAGTATTTTTCTCATGTTTGTGACCTGCGTTAGATATTTTTATTATTGTTTTTGTTATTTTTTGCAACTATCAGGAACTACATGTATTTGTCATTTAATAAAATCTTACAGTTTTCAGCCTGTTTTAACATCTATTATTTTATTTGATCCTTATAATATTGTGGGTGAAAAGGAATAATAGCATTAAACCCATTTAAGAGATGAGGAAATTAAATCTGAGAAGTGTCCAATAACACCCCCAGAAACAAGACAGCTAGCAAAAGAGCAGAACTGGAAGTAGCATCTAAGTATTATTTGAATCTTCAAGAATAATTTATGTCTGGCAAACACAGGGTGCTATTTTAAAAATGGGAAGAGTTAGCACAGTCATAAGTTAATTAATCATTTAATAAAAACACAAAATGATTTCTTTTTATTCCTAGTTAAATAAAACTATATATTGTGAAACTGCTAATCAAATGATATTTGTAGCATAATTTGTTTACCAAGTCATTTTAGCAATCCTTGGCTATTATTTTATTTTTAAGAAATATTGAGGTGATGTCCCTTGTATGACTTGGTAGCTGCTAGCTAAATGATGCTGTTGTCTGAGCCATGGTCTGACACAGGAAATGCTTCAAACTCTCCCAGTAGGAAACTTGTGTGGAGAACTGCTGTTAACACCAATGATACTGCTCTTCGTCTTCATTAGTTCCACAAAACTAACTTTAACTCCATTCGAAAGGCTTCTAGACTTTCTAATACTGCCTAAGATTTTATTCAATAGCTCTGTTATTAACCAAGCTATGAAAATACCTTAATGAAATGCTATATTTAATTAGTTGGCTTCCTCTTATTAATTTTTATTCATTTTCAAGCCATGAAACCTCATATATATTATTTGTCAAAGTTTTGTGATTTATAACTTGAAATATTATAAAACATTATATTTTTTCACCAAATCACAAATGCATTTTAATGTATTGGGTTGGCTAAAAAGTTTGTTTGTTTTTTAGATATTATTTACTTATTTTTAGAGAGAGAGGAAGGGGGAGAGAGAGAGGGAGAGAAACATCAATGTGTGGTTGTCTCTCACACATCCCCAACTGGGGGACTGGCCCACAACCCAGGCATGTGCCCTGACTGGGAATTGAACCAGCGATCCATTGGTTCGCAGGCCAGGGCTCAATCTACTGAGCCACACCAGCCAGGGCTGTTTGTTTTTTTCTTTACAGTGGCTCTAGTAGTTCTTGGTTGTCTTTAACTTCACTCAAAACAATTTTGTTACAATCAGAAATGAAAGAGGAGCAATTACAACTGATACCACAGATATACAAAGGACTGTAAGAAATTACTATGAAGAACTATATGCCAAGAACTTTGAAAACCTAGATGAAATGGACAAATTTCTAGAAAAATATAATCTTCCAAAATTCAATGAAGAAGAAGCAGAAAGCCTGAACAGACCAATAACACCTGATGAAATTGAAGCAGTAATCAAAAAGCTTCCAACACACAAAAGCCCTGAGCCAGATGGTTTCACAGGAGAATTTTACAAAACATTTAAGGGAGAGCTAACCCCCATCCTCCACAGATTATTTCAAAAAATTCAAGAAGTTGGAAGACTCCCAAACTCTTTTTATGAAGCCAGCATCATCCTAATCCTAAAACCAGATAAAGACATAACAAAGAAAGAAAACTTTAGGCCAATATTGCTGATGAACATAGATGCTAAAATCCTCAACAAAATATTGGCAAACCATATCCAACAATACATTAAAAAGTTCATACACCATGATCAAGTGGGGTTCATCCCAGGGATGCAAGGATGGTACAATATTCACAAATCAATAAACAATAATACACCACATAAACAAAATGAAAGACAAAAATCACATGATCATATCAATAGATGGGGAAAAAGCATTTGATAAGGTACAACACCTATTTATGATAAAAACACTCAGCAAAATGGGAATAGAGGGAGTATTCCCCAACATAATAAAGGCCATATATGAGAGACCTACAGCCAACATCATACTCAATGGACAAAAACTTAGAGCTTTCCCACTAAGATCAGGAACAAAACAAGGATGCTTGCTTTCACCACTCCTATTCAACATAGTACTGGAAGTCCTAGCCACAGCAATCAGACAAGAAAAAGAAATAAAAGGCATCCAAATTGGGAAGGAGGAAACAAAACTGTCATTGTTTACAAATGACATGATAGTGCACATACAAAATCCTATAGACTCCACCAAAAAACTACTTGACCTAATAAATGAATTTGGCGAAACAGCTGGATACAAAGTCAATATTCAGAAATCAAAGGCATTTTTGTATACCAACAATGAAACATCAGAAACAGAAATCAGGAAAAAAATCCCATTTGATATAGCAACAAGAAAAATAAAGTACCTAGGAATAAACCTAACCAAGGAGATAAAAGACCTGTACTCAGAAAACTATACAACACTAAAGAAAGAAATTAAGGAAGACACAAACAAATGGAAGCATGTACCATGTTCATGGATTGGAAGAATTAACATCATCAAAATGGCCATACTACCCAAAGCAATTTATAGATTTAATGCAATCCCTTTTAAAGTACCCATGATATATTTCACAGATCTAGAACAAACATTTCAGAAATTTATGTGGAACCATAAATGGACCCAAATAGCTACAGCAATTTTGAGAAAGAAGAACAAATCAGGAGGGATCACAATACCTGATATCAAACTGTATTACAAGGCCACTATAATCAAAACAGACTGGTACTGGCATAAAATCAGGCATATAGACCAATGGAATGGAACAGAGAGCCCAGAAATAAAACCAAGTCTCTATGATCAATTAATATTTGACAAAGGGTGCAGAAGCATAAAATGGATCAAAAGTAGCTGCTTCAACAAATGGTGTGGGAGATCTGGATAACTACATGCAAAAAAAATAAAACTCAGTCACTAACTTACACCATAAAAAAATAAATTCAAGGTGGATAAAAGACTTAATTATAAGTCGTAACACCATAAAAGTCCTAGAGGAAAACATTGGCAGGAAAATCTCAGACATTCCACACAGCAACATCTTCACGGATATGTCCCCTAAAGCAAGGGACATAAAGGAAAGAATAAACAAATGGGACCTCATCAAATTAAAAAGCTTCTGCATGGCGAAAGAAAGCAGAATTAAAATGAAAAGAGAACTAGCTATATGGGAAAACATATTTGCCAATAATACCTTAGACAAGGGTTTGATCTCCAAAATATATAAAGAACGCACATGACTCCACTCCAGAAAGACAAAAAAACAATTAAAAAATCAAAAAAGACTTGAACAGACACTTCTCCAAGGAGGACATACAGAGGGCCCAGAGACATATGAAAAGATGCTCAGCATCATTAGCCGTCAGACAGATGCAAATTAAAACCACAATGAGGTACCACCTCACACTGGTCAGAATGGCCAACATAAACAAATCAACAAACAAGTGATGGAGAGGATGTGTAGAAAAGGGAACCCTAGTGCACTGTTGGTGGGAATGCAGACTGGTGCAGCCACTGTGGAAAACAGTATGGAATTTCCTCAGAAAACTAAAAATGGAACTGCCTTTTGACCCAGCAATTCCACTGCTGGGATTATACCCTAAGAATCCTGAAACACCAATTCAAAAGAACCTATGCACCCCAATGTTCATAGCAGCACAATTTACAATAGCCAAGTGCTGGAAGCAACCTTACTTCCCATCAGCAAATGAGTGGATCAAAAAACTATGGTACATTTATACAATGGAATTCTATGCAGCAGAGAGAAAGAAGGAGCTTTTACCCTTTGTGACAGCATGGATGGAGAGCATTATGCTAAGTGAAATAAGCTAGGTGGTAAGGGACAAATACCATTTGATCTCACCTTTAACTGGAACATAATCAACAAAAGAAAAAAGCAAACAAAATGTAGCCAGAGACATTGAAATGAAGAACAATCTAACAATAGCCAGAGGGGAGGAGGGAGAAGACAGTGGGGAGAAGGGTTTTCAGTAACTACTATAAAGGACATATGGACAAAACCAAGGAGGAGGCTACCAACAAGGGAGCAAGGGAGGAAGGGGGATTGGCTGGGCTGGGGGGCAAGGGTGGGGAGAAAATGCAGACAACTGTAATTGAACAACAATAAAGTAAAAAAAAAATGTTGGTATTCTGGACACATGCAAAAAAAACCCAATTTTGTTAGATTGTGTTGTTACAGCTGTCATATCAGCATGCATTTTAAAAAAACTTGTCAAAATTGGTAAATTTTTGTGTAGCCATTTTAATATTGAAGATGGAAGAAAATAAGCAATATTTTGGCATATTTTGCTTTATTATTTCAAGAAAGATAAATATGCAACTTAAATGCAAAAAAAGTTTGTGCAGTGTGGAGAAGGTGCTGTGACTGATCAAATGTGTCAAAAGTGGTTTGTGAAGTTTTGTGCTGAAGATTTCTTGCTGGATGATGCTCCATGGTAGGGCAGACCAGTTGAAGTTGATAGTGATCAAATCAAGACATTGAGAACAATCAACATTATACCATGTGGGAGATAGCCAACATACTCAAAATGTCCAAATCAATAAAGTTATTGGTGAAAATGAAAAATGTGTCTTCTATTTTATGGATAAAAACTAAATGAACTTTCTGGCCAATTTAATACTTGATTAGACATAATCAATAGAAAAAAATACTTGTCTTCTGGAGTTGAAGTTTGATCGTGTTTATCTCCAAATCATGTTTCATATACTTCAAGTTCTATGGTATTTTCTGCTTCTAACTCATAGTTTATGTTATTTTATATATCTGATCACTTTTATAATTTATGGAATTAAATTGTCATATTTAATAACTGAAAATTTTCTTTATTACACAATTAAAGGAAGCATTAATGTCTCTATTAGATCATAATGTATAAGTTCCAGATCTCTACAAAAAATGTTATTTTTCTGAATTTTAAGGACTTCCATTCTACAGTTTTTTTATTAAAGTCAATGTCTAAAACATCATACAGTTGTCAGGCCACTTTTGCAGCTATAGCCCCACATACTGCCCATAAGGCCCAACCAGTCTTTTTACATTACTTCCCTACTTATCAGGCATATTAGTTATTTCTCAAGAATACTTATGTGATATCTGGCAGTAAATAAAAAGTTTATTGGGGCAAGATCTAAAGTGATTCCAGATTTACACCTTTCATTGTATTATACAGAAGTAATTTAAATAAAGATATTTTGACAGAGACTTAGACATCTGAAAATTTTCTAAAACTTTGCTTGACTAGACTTTTTCCTGGCCCTTCTGTAGAAAATCCAATGGAATTTTCAAGCAAATATTTCTTATTAAAGCCATTTTTCTTTTCTTTAAAAAAATTTTTAAAAATATATTTTATTACTTCCAGCCAAGATGGAGGCGTAGGTGGACACACTGTGCCTCCTCACACAACCAAAATTAAGGACAACAAGGATTTAGAGACAAGAAAACAACCAGAACTGAGAGAAAATTGAATTGTACTGAGGTTCGACAAACATTAATCCAGACTGGTAAGAGGGATGGAGTCTCAGCAGGAGGAAGTGGAGGTTGGCAGACCCAGGTATGCAGGCAGCTGCTGGTAGACCCAGGCTTGCAGGTGGTGGCTAGTAGGCCCCAGGTACATAGGTGGCAGCTAGCGGACCCCAGACGCAAGGCGGCTGGCTGATCAGGCAGTCACGCATTCACATGCAGATAATCCAGGAGAAAATGGGGAAAGAGACAGAACTCGCAACCCAGGGCCCATCGCCAGGAAATAGAACCTAAAAATACCAAGAACCTGCCCCCACATACAGTGTCACAACCCAGTGACTGGGCTGCCCCGCCTTGGTGAACACCTAAGGCTCCGCCCCTCAACGTAACAGCCTCAATCAGACCAAAAACAAAAAAACAACAACCAAAAATCCCCACAAAAATGGCTCAAACAGGAGAACAGATCATAGCCCCAGAGCCAATTCATCTAAGCAAGAAGAGATAGCCAATCTATCAGATGCACAGTTCAAAGCCCTAGTGATCAGGATGCTCACAGATTTGGTCTCAAATTAGATGAACAAATGAAGGCTACAATAAGTGAAATGAAGGAAAATGCATAGGGAACCAATAAAGATGGGAGGAAAACTGGGACCCAAATCAATGGAGTGGACCAGAAGGAAGAAAGAAACAACTAAACAGAAAACAAAGAAGAAACAAGAATTCAAAAAAATGAGGAGAGGCTTAGGAACCTCCAGGACACCTTTAAACATTCCAACATCCGAATTATAGGGGTACCAGAAGGGGAAGAGGAAGAGCAACAAGAGGAAAACTTATTTGAACAAATAAGAAAGGAGAACTTCCCCAATGTGGCAAAAGAAATAGACTTCCAGGAAGTCCAGGAAGCTCAGAGAGTCCCAAAGAAGTTGGACCCAAGGAGGAACACACCAAGGCACATCATAATTACATTAGCCAAGATTAAAATGAAGGAGAACATTCTAGAAGCAGCTAGAGATAAGAGGACAGCCACCTACAAAGGAGTTCCAATCAGACTGTCAGCTGATTTCTCAAAAGAGACCTTACAGGCAAGAAGGGGCTGGAAAGAGGTATTCCAAATCGTGAAAGTCCAGGAGCTACATCCAAGATTGCTCTATCCAGCAAAGCTGTCATTTAGAATGGAAGGGAAGATAAAATGCTTCTCAGATAAGGTCAAGTTAAAGGAGTTCATCATCACCAAGCCCTTATTATAGGAAATGTAAAGGGACTTTATCTAAGAAAAAGAAGATATAAAATATGACAGTAAAAAGACAGCAAACTGACAGATATTAACAACCACACCTAAAACAAAAGTAAACTAAGCAAACAGCTAGAACAGGAACAGAAACATAGAAATGGAGATCACATGGAGGGTTAGCAACAGGGGAGTGGGAGGAGGAGAGAGGGGGAAAAGGTACAGAGAATAAGTAGCATAGACGGTGGGTAGAAAATAGACAGGGGGAGGGCAAGAATAGTGTGGGAAATGTAGAAGCTAAAGAACTTATGACACATGGACATGAACTAAAGGGGGGAATGTGGGTCGGAGTGGGTGTGCAGGGTGGAGTGGAATGATGGGGGAGAAATGGGACAACTGTAATAGCATAATCAATAAAATATAATAATAATAAATATATATATTATTGATTATGCCATTACAATTGTCCCATTTTTCCTCCCTTTATTCCCCTCTACCTTGCACCCGCCCTCCCACTCGCATGCCCCCCAACCTGAGTTCATGTCCATGGGTCACACATAAAAGTTCTTTGGCTTCTACATTTTCTGTACTTTTCTTAACCTCCCCCTATTTTGTATCTGCTATTTATGTGAAGCCATTTTTCTTGAGCACAAAAATAAAGTTACTATATCATGTCTTGGTTGTTTTCCCAGCTTCATGAAATTAAAAAAAAAGAAATAAAATGATCTTCAAACAAGGACATGAATCTTGTATTTTAAGTAAAAAAATTAAAACATTTTTATGTGAAATTTTATGTGAGACAGTTGAGGCTTCCTGATAATGATTCAGCTTTTACTGCGTTGATTTTTAAGTTTCCCAGAAGTTGTTTTCTCATTGTAATAAGTATATATATTAGAAGAAGCAGAACCATTAATCAAAATTGTTGTATCTCCAGTTTGTGGAGACCAAGTCAAGAAAGCATTGACATGGAATACCATATTCCAATACAGTGATTTCTTGAGATTCTATGAAATTTCTTCTGTTTGAAAATGCTTGACTTTAAAACACTTTTATCATGAAAAATAGTAAACATATACAGAAGTAGAGATAAAAGCATAATGAACCCCCATGTACCCATCACTCAGTTGCAATAATGATCAAATCATGAGTAATCTCATTGCATCTACATTCTCATCTACTTTCCACCCCACTCCAAAGTGTCTTGAAGCCTATCCCAAGTATCATGTATTTTGTCTGTAAAAGGTCCATTTGGAAACATAACCATTATTACCACCAGTATGCTGAAAAAAGTACCTCTAAATATTGTATTTGTTTATTTTAACCATATAATACATAATTCTAAGAACTTTGATCTTTTCTAAATGTTCTTTCTTCATTTGCTTTATGAACTTTCTTTGATTAATTTTTTGAAAGTTTTCAATATTATAAATGGCTTGTAGTGTGAATTTTTTTCCTTATCGACAATTATACATTTTCTTTCTTTTAATTATGAGCTTTAGCCTTGACATGATTGCCGTTCTGATGAAATGTTTTTAGTATTTTCAATTTGAATGAATCAGAATTTATGTTACTATCAATAATATGTCACTCTTTTGTTGAAATATTATTATTTTTGAACCCCAAAATTCAAATGTAAGATCAGAAAAAAAATGCACTTCTTTCCTTCTTTTAAAAAGATTATTACCTCTACTGTTGGCCAAGAGTGGGAATTTAGAAATCTGAATCATTTGCAATTAAATAGCTCTCATAACTAAAAAATGTACTCAACATGCTTTGTGAAGTTTCATCTTCACAACTGACATGGAATCTGATTTGAAGTGAATGGTCATTCCATTTTATTATGTAGGTTTCAAAATGATACACAGGGAGGCTGTGTCCTGCTGGAGGCAGAGCTGGAGGTGGGCTGCCAGGCTGAGGGGAGAATGAGAGCCTTCTGGTGTGAGGCCTCACACTGCCATTTCCACCAAAGCCACGTTTCATGAATGGGCATCTAATTCTCACCCTGAGAAGTTTTATGTCATGTCTTAATTTAGATGGTAACTCTATATATCATGTGTATTTATTTCAGTCCTTTGAATTTTGTGCTTATTATTGCAGTGTGCCAAATAATCCTGCCAAGAAAAGAGCAGAGGCTGACTTACTTCTTTTATTTATTCCATCAATTAAGAAACGTTTGTTGAGCACTTTGTGAAGAGGCTAGCTGATGATGGGATGGCAGATGATGGCATAGTGTCAAGTGAAGATGGCTGTGTAAGAAAAAGTTTTGCAGTAACCTGAAAAAACAAAGCGGTTGAGATAAGCTCTCATACAGTAGGTCGTAGTCTCATTGTGAGACATGGTTTAACTTATTTAACGACACCATTAAATTGTTGCTGTTAACTTGAATTTAGTGTTTTTTTAGTGTTGTTTATATTTGCTATGTAAATTAAAAAGTAGTTGTATAGACGCTATCAGCATACAGGGTTCATACCCGATTTTGTTTGTACATACTATTTAAATGTTATAATGAAAATAATAGAACTTCTTTGGGATTTTCCTCCCCTCCTACCTCTCAAATAACTCTTCAGCACTTTCACATCTCTCCCTAACAACACAGGCACTTGTCACTATGTACACGCACTTGCACACACGTATAAAACCCATGAGCACACGACGCCAGGGAACAAGCACACATTCCAAAAGTCGCCTGGAGGTTTCCAGCACCTCCCTCCAGGAGGCGGAGCCTGCTGCTGAGGGCCCTCCGGGTCCCAGGGAGGAGGATCCTGGCGGGGGAATCGCCCCACCCCCGCAGGGGTTTAGAGGTTGCTCTAGGAGGAGTCTTAGGGAGATCCTTCTTGCTGTTGATGACTCAGAACCAGGACACGCGGGGTCAGCTTGGCCTCAGCCTCTGCAGGTAGCACACCCCAAGACCCTCCCAAGCAACCCATTTTGAGCAGGGACCCCCACAGTCAGCGACATGGGCTCCCTTTGTTCTGCTCCTACAGGAAGCTTGTGTTATTTAATGTGTCCGTCCACACTGGCAGGGACTGCAGGGCAAACAAAAGAAGTTAATAAAAGGCTTCCTTTAGGTTTGGGGATCAGGACAGGGTGAGCAGGGGAGAGCTGGACCCAGATGCTTAGAGGAGAGTTAGTGCCAGAAGCCCAAGCCCCTGCCCACCAGATTGGTGAAAGGGTAGGAGGGTCTGGGGCAGGGTACTTCAGGGAAAATTAAAGACAACGTCTGGGGAATTAGGATTTATTTTTTACAATTCAAGAACACAAAAGTAGAATCCGTTGGCAGAAGTTGTAGGGACCCAGATATTTGGCTAAAAAATACCCCAAACTAACAAAACTGTCCACTAGTAGGATGAGCTGCTTTTGTGAGGGATGCCATCCCTGGAAGTGTTCATGCCAAGTGTTTAGAGCACAATGGTCCTCTGTGGGGAGGAAGGGTCTCTGCACCCACCAGCGAATCTGTGACTGGTGCTGAGGCCAGAGCTCCCTCCGGAGCCCTCCTGACCCAAATGCTGGTCACCTGAGTATGTTTTATCCTATCCTTTGAAGAGAGGCAATCTTTTCTAAAGCAAAATACCATTTGGACTGAACCCCTATGAATTAGGTACAGGAAAGAGTCAAAGCAGCATCCTCTTAGGTTTTTATTTGTTTTTGTTTTTGAGGTCCAGCTATACACCAATGAGGCGAGTAAGTGTTGGTGCACGGTTTTAAAAATAGTCCCATCATAATGTCTTCCCCATCATGCACCTTCAAGTTGTCACACACAACACAGACCAGGAGCCCAACACTTCAGTGGCTGTGTAGTGGCCCTTGTGTCCTGGCCTGGCTGCGGTTCGGCAGAATGTTCTCCGTGACAGGGAGGACCTGGTTTTGAGCAGGGGTGGTGTGAACACTCCATGCAGGAGGGGCAGGGAAGATGCAATATGACCTTCACAGACTGACCTCCAAAGGTCACAGGCAGTGGACATCTTGGGGGAGGTTTGGATAGGACAGAACCCCTGATGGTCAGAGTATATCCCCCCAGTGCCCTGGCACATTAGCTCCCAGAAGGCCTGTAAAGTGAGGGGAGATCACTCAGTGCAATGGAGATTTGAAATAAAAAGTAGTACACTGACAATCAGATTTTAAAAAGCCACACTGCTTTAAATGTGTATATTTTACCCCCCCCACACACACACATTCATGCACACAAATATTGGGGTGTAAAAGGTCTACTCTTTGCCCACTTGAGTCTGTAACAGGGTGCAGCCAAGAGGGGGGTCCCAAAATAGGAATTTGGAATGGGGCCCAGAACTCAACATGTCCAGGAAATATTAGAAAGACATAAGATGTCCTCATCCTTTCCCCCTCAGGTGTGAGTTGGGGGAAGGGACAAATGGAGCAGGGTCATTGAGAGCTGTTTTGCATAGCAACAGCTTTGCAGCTAACCTCTGGCATGGTCATTTAACATATCTATAACCTTTAACTGGTTTCATAGATATGTTGAATAGCTGTGGCCAGGCTTTGAGCCAGGGAGAAGGGAGTGACTTCCACCCAAGATGGAACTGGAAGGCAACTCCCCCTGTTTAGGGTGCCTACGTGAAAGCTTGGAGATGATTGGCTCCACGCCATGGGGCCACACCTGCCCAGACTCACTATGGCAGCCCAGTAAAGCTGGAAGGATAGGGAGTGCTGGCAAGTTTAGCTGATTGTAGGAGGAGTCGGAAATGGGGCTGCAGAGGAAGATTGACACAGGGATTTAAACCCTGATTCGGCAGCCATTGGAGGGAGAACCATGCGCTTCTGGCAGAGTAGACTCCTGCAGCCATGTGGCTTTAGCAGAGAACTGCCACTTGGCTTTGGCCGAGTGGCGACCCCCTCCCCTCAACTTAGGTGAAGGGGGAGCCATGTGGCTTTGGCAGAGTGGAGACCCCTTCGCAGCTTTGTCAGAGAGAGCCAGTGGTTTCACCAGAGTGCAGACAGACCCCCGCAGCTTTGGTAGAAGAGGACCACGCGGCTTTGGGGTACTCCCTTTGGCTGCGTGGCCTGGGAAGCAGGAGAGATTTTGCCTGGAAGAAGGGTGAAAGAACTCTTGCCAGTGGGCCATGAGAAGGTGCCACATGGTTTTGGATTAATCAGAGATCCTGCCTGGACGGTGACACACCTGACGGTGTCAGGAGCCTGGATCCCGGACATTTGCTTCTTTTCCTGAGTTACGGTACCCTGAATTAGGGCAGGGGCAGAAGGAAGCACTGTGGGCATCTGTGGGTATCCAAAAGGACTTTGATATCTTAGTGAAGACGTTAGGTCACTACTTTAAGTCTGTATAGCATTAAATAAACATTTTCCTTTTCTTTTCACAAATCTCTGGCATTGACAGACATCTTTCCTAAAGCGGTGGACATAACAAACCTTGGCCCCTGTGGCCTCTGCTCTGTAACAGTTTTTGGCACCCCTGGGTGGGTCAGTAATTGCCCCCACCCCCGGACCTGTGTTCTATAACATGTGGACTGAGACCTTAACCTGTTCCCAGAGTTTGCAGCAGGGTGCAGTTGGAAGCTATGTGTAGCATGTTTTGACCTTGGCTCCTCTCTGAGGCTCCAGTGATGGAATTTCCTCAAGGTTGTATTGCTTTCAGGGTGTGACAAAACTAAGAGTTCCCAGAATAAGTCAGCTGTTTGCAATTGTTCATGTAAGAAGTTGGAGGGTGCTTCCACCTTCTTTATAGAAACTAACGTAATTGTAGCAAGGAACAGGAGTCCCAAAAAAGAAAGTTAACAGAAAGAAGGGATGGTGCCCAAAGTTTCCTTTATGTACAAATTATTTATCATAGAGGAGTGGGAGCAGGGGATAGGAGGCCCCCTGAGTGCAAGCAGCATTCCTCTGATCTGGAGCCAATCACTGTCTGTGGTTGGTTCCTGGCTGTGAGCAGGCTGGGCACAGCTTTCTACAGAAAGCCACATTCCCACAGGTCTAGGGCATGTCCCCAGTGGGACACGCACAGGTAGGGCCAGGCCATGGCTCTGTCCATGGCTCTGAGAGGGGCAAGGGTGGACATGCCCACCTTACATTTCTGCATAGGAAAAAAAGCATATAGATGCTGCACTGTGTGAAGAGAAAGAGAACTCTCTTTTGTGCAAATGGATCCCAGTTTTAGGATTCTAGTCTGAAAAAGCCTATAGCAATGTCATTAACTTGGGACCCAGGGCCAGTCAGCTAACAGATGGCTTCTGCAGGGCTGGGGAGAAGAGTAGAATTGTGGTGAACTGAAAAGTACCAGGCTGACAAAATACACTCTGTTTACATTTTTTAAAACCGTGCCAAGAAAACCTGTCTGGGAATGGAATTCCTGAACCACCTCATTTCGATCCTAATTTTATAGATAAAGGAAGAGACTTGTGGTAGGGAAGTCTCTTCACAGCAGGATGATTTTAACCAGAGACATGAGGTAATGGCTTTTAGAATATCTCATTCTAACACCCTCAGCTCTTGCCATGCCTGTTCTCTGTCCCCTGCTCAGGCAGAAAGTGCACCTGGAATCTAGCCCCCTCCAGGACATGTGGGGGTATGTGTACCTCAGAAATGGGGCACACTGACACGGAAGGATCATGAACACTGAGCTCATAGGAACAATTCCCTGTTTTTCTAAATTGTGATTCTAGAAGTCAGTGAATTGGAGCTCTGAAACTTGGCTCCATCCAGGGCACACAGAAGGACCCTGAGCCCTTGAAAGGGACACATGCCAGCAGTGCTAACTCAGCTAATGACTTACTTATTGGTGACATCTAAAACCCTGCAGCACCTCCTCAGAGTCCTTGCTTGGTGCAGTTTGCAGCACAGCCGGCAGCGAGGCTATAGTTGAAGTCTGCCACACCACCCTTGCCAACCACAGGACCATGCCTTTCTCTGAGCTAGTGGGCTAAATGGGGGTTGTCGGGAAACTAAGATTAGAATAAGAAAGTGTCTCATTTGGAATGCATGGCACCTAATCTGATCCAGAGATGGGAGGGAGCAGCACCTGTTGTGACACTTCCCATAAATGGAGCAGGTTTTAATTCAGCCCATTTTCTCCCATCACAGTATCACAAAGGGCTCTCCAAAGGCTTTGATTTCAGCAGAATCAGTTTGTAGTAGCCCTCTCTCCACTGGCCTTGTGTATAGGAGGCTACAGCCCCTATGGGCTTGTTGGAGAGGCTGCTCCATCTCAGGCCATCCCAGTAAGTCAGGACAGGGAGGACTGTGGGGGGGCTCCACCTGCAGGGCCCCCCCACCCACCATGGATGAGAATAATTCTACCAAGACAAGATCTGCTTGGGGAGGAAAGGTGGCCGATCTCCCAAAGGAGAAGGGCCAAGAGGCTCTTCCTCAATGGGCTTTTATTGGGTTGTTTTGCATAGGAATACAAGCTCATTAATCATTATCAGGCAGTAAGGATCAAACAATAGATAATGTATAAAAAACTCCAGGGCCTATTTTGAGTCAGGGTCAGATAGCTAAAGAGCCATAAAACTCTGAGGAACAAACTCACTTCTTGCTTGGACCCTTATTTAATTGAGAGTATTCTAAACAAAGCAGGTTTCACAGGATTTTACATAGTCTTCCTTAGGCCTGATCGCCCTAGGGAACCCATCCTTTCCAGCACAGGGTGACACCCACCACCAGCATTGTTTCAGACTTAAGGCATTGTCTCAGGCTTAAGTCAGACAGGGTAAGCAAGGCAGCCAAGAGATTAGGAGACAGAATGAGGACTCAGGCTATGTCAAAGCTGAGGGTCCGTCACCCCCTTTTGCTATAGCCCCCCAAGTCCTTCCCTGGGGCCTCCACATGATCGTGCCTGGCTTAGGTCATTCCCCCCTTGCGGATCTTACCCATCATTGGCTAACCCATCAAGCATTGGGGGCCAGTTATGGATGAAGTAAAAGGAGCAGAAGCAGCGCTCCTGCCAGGGATATAAGCTTTCTCTCCTTAGTGGCTTATGGTCCGAAGGTCACTCGCTCAGCCTTAGCCATGGGGGGCAGGGGGACAGGTGGTGGTGGTTACAGACCCTGAAACCAGGCAGGGCAGTTCCCAACAGAGGACCATCTCAGCGTACTCAGAAACTCCTGAATTCTGAAAAGTCCTTCTTTTGAATTAATCCCCTTTTGATGATGAGATGGCTCTCCTACATTCTCCTTTTGCTTAATTCCCCCTTAAAACAGGCCTGAGTGCCCTCTGTATACTGTGAGGACACACCAAGTGAGAGCAGTGGCTGAATCAACAGGATCAGGCAGTTCAATGAAAATTCCTTTTTTGGAAGCCAGGCAGTCACTTTCCAGGACTGCTGAATCCTTGGGAAGTGACGCAACCCCGAGTCAGTGAGAGGCAGGAGCGAGCACTCCTTGGAAGGTGCCCCAAGTCTGTCTGAGAAGTGAGCAGCTTCTGGGGGCGCTGTGCTGTCCTTTCACCCCAGACTTCAGCGCACAGGGTGGTGGGAAGGGCTCTTTCAGCAGGGCTCCTTATATAGAAAATGGTTGACAAAGGAGGCTCTCACAGACAGCACAGGAATTGCCTTTGAGCAGTCTATGAAACTCCCTTTACCAGCAGCACGTCTTATTCTGTTATCTCTGTCAGAGAAGAGCCTGGGTTCTGAGGAATGTCACAGTGGTTCCTTTACTGTTTCCCTTCCTGCCTGTGGGTTGCTGGTTCCTGGCCCACTTCTCCAAGTAGGCAGTTCAGACACAGTGTCAGCCCAGGACTGGAGTGGGCACTGGTGACAGGGACTGCAGAGGGGAACTCTGGACTGTTTGTGAAGGGAAGAAACCTCTAGGCTCACCAGGGATGGTTTGACAGTGGGCAGGAACCACAGAAGTGGTTTGGGGTGCAGGAAACCCTTGCTTGTAGGGTTCATGAGCAGCCTGTGGCATCTTTTCACTGTGCCTGAGCTGTCAGCTGGGAAAGGAGAAAGATATCTGTGGCAACATTTCTTAATAGGAAACCCACAAATCTAAACAGAAGTAGATTTGTCTCCTAGCATCTGTTACCCTTATTCTAGTAGCAGCACCCCCATCTCTTTTGGGGAGCCACATCTCCCTACCTGACCCATATAGTTGGGGCTAGCCTTCCCAGTCTGCAGGATCAGGCATGTGGCCTTGTGTGTCACAACAGCTGCGGTGACCGTGGTGAGGGGCCTGGTTCAGAGAGTCCCTCTGGAGGCGGTCCAGGACTTCCTGCTCTGGGGCCAGCATCTTGTTTCCATGTGAAGAGGTCCTGCTTGAGGATGATACCAACTCAGAGGCAAACAGGACCAAGAGATGAAGAGACAGGTTCCTGGCCACCTTGTTTGAGGGCCCATATCTGCTGTGCCTGCAGCTAGAAGCCCACTGTTCTCCTTGGCTGCCTCCTGGCTTGTGGCAGCCAGTCAGAATTCTGTTACTTGTGACCAAGGGTCCCAACTGGGAACACAGGTGACATCAGGAAGTGAAGACAGGGTCCACTAGCATCATGTATGAGGTCTAGGAGTCAAATAGTTTTTTTTTTAAGAAAAAAGCTGAAAGTGCTGTTTGAAGACATTCCTTAAGCTTTTGGGTCCCTTTAGCTCATTTAGGATCCACATTAAAAACAAAACACTGTAACATTTGACAGCTCATTAGTTCTGTCTCACCACATACTAATAAAAACTTAAAAGTGGTTGTATCTGTAAGCAAAAGATTTCAGGCTGAGTTTTGCTTCTATGTGGAAGATGAAATAGTCACCAGAAAGTATTACACATATTACAAGTAACTCTTGTGATTGATTTATTGTAGGAGGTGAGGAGCCAAAAGGGCCTAATGCAGGTGGTGTTGCTCCTTAGCCATCCAAGAAATTCCTGCTTTGGAGTCCCTTCCTCCCCACACGGAGGCACCTACACATCTCCCACTCAGGGTGTCCCGCTGCACAACCCCTGTGTCATGTGCCATCCAGCCCCCTTCCTTTCACCTGGGTACCATTCCTGAGGAGAAGTGATGGACAGCTTACAAGTGCATGTGTATGTAGTGTATAAGTGAACATAAGCATTTTCAAAATTCATCATTTGAGAAGGAACATGTGGATCAAGGCTAAGCCCTTCAAAATGCAACCCTATCCAACTGTGAATTTCTGCCTGAAGCACAACCCGGGAGAAGTCTGCTCTTCTGTGTCACCCAGCACTCGGAGCATGTGCTTGCCTGTGTAGATGAGGAAGTGTCCGGTTACTTGTGCAGCATGGGACAGGAACCGCAGCAGGCTCCTGTAACAAAAGGGACAAGGATGTACATCAGGCTTGGCATTCTGAGCCAGTGAAGGACAGATGGAGTGGGAATTTTTCACAACCCCCATCCCCAAAACATGCGCTCAGAGTAGGCAGTGCGCACATCTTCCTCTCATTCCGCTTAGGTTAGCTAACACACAGATGCTACTCGGAATATTTGAGCAGGACCTGGAACTCTATTTGTGGTGAGCTCCCAGGTGATGCTGATGATACTGACTGGGACTACCCTTCCACTACCCACCTAACTACAAAGAGCTGAGTAGGCTCCTGAGAATATATACTATGTCCTATCCTTTGGCCACTCGCTTACTCTGGTGGCCTTGGGTGTGTGGGGCTTGTTACTGAAATCAGTCAAATCAGGTGTGAACAGAGAAGTCAGCTGAAGGAGAGGCTTACAAAAACTGCAGCTGTGATTCTATAACCCAGTTTGCTTAGGGCAGCTGGGTCATCCCAACTTGACCCTGCTGTGGCATCTAAGTCCTCAGGCTGAGTCTGGGATTCATGTTATTTTGGACTAAAAAAGTAGCTCTCACTCAAATTCTTATTATCTGCCAAGTTCAAAGCTAAAGGGCTGCATTCCAGTTTTAAAGCTGTCACTTCATAAGGACAGCCAAATCTGGGGCTCAGCTGTGCGGGTCTGGACAGCCCTTGGCTCCTGGTGTCCTAAAGTGGGGCTCTGGCAGGGGATGCCTTTGTTTGGGGGCCTTTGTGACTTTTGTAGCTGCTTGTGGTGTTATCAGACTTATCTTGTCACTAATCAGTGACAAGAAGGCTGAATTTTTGATGAGGTGAGGTTTACTTTATTATACTTTTCTAAGTCGTAATTTTTCTGTCTCACTTTAAAATTCAAGCAATCAGCAATTTTCTCCCATTTCAGCAAAAAGATGGAGCTCTCCTGGGAGTCAAGATTTCAACAGCAGGACAGTAACAGTTGTCTAGGAGTCAGCCCCTGACAGTTCTGGTGGGAAACGGAGGCCACGCAGAAGCCATCACGGACCTGAGTGTGTTCCAGACCCTGGAGAGCTGTCTGTGGAGAGCAGTCTTGTTTCCAAAGCATTTCCTTCTTGAGCTCCAGGGGAGCCAGAGCAGTCCTTATAGGACAGTGGAAAGAAGGGCTCTCAGAGGAGCAGGCAGGCCCTGCCCAGGGGGGCTGTGCAGACAGCATGGAGTCAGCAGTTACAGCCTTTTTATATTAGCTTCAAAGACCTTCTGCCATTGTCAGTCTCTCTGTCCATCCATCCCTCCATAGAGAATTAGAGCTATGGAGGATCAATGATGAATTTATTGGAGGGACAGATGTAGGTATATTCAGAGCCTATGCAATCATGAAGAACTTGGAAGCAACCTTCTCATTTTGAAGATGACAAAACAGGCTCAGAGAAATTAAGTAACCTGTTAAAAGTTACACAGCTAGTTGCTTAGAGGTAAGGCTGAGAGCAACTGTAGGTGTTCCACTCAGTCCAGGGCTCAGCGACAGGGTATCCAACATGGTTACATCCAAGGAGTGTTTCTGGTGAACACACAGAATTTGTTCAAATAGGTTGGGGTGGGCACCAGGGATCTGTCTTCTATAGGCTCCCCTGTGATGCTGTGTAACCAGCCTCAGCCATGTTCCCATGCCACCTTACCACTAGCTTCAAGGTAGTGGTGATACAGAAATACTGCAAAAGAGTATTTATTCAGGTTTGGGTGGCTACTCTCTACAAACCAGGTCAGAATCTCCATGGCTCTGATTTTCACTGTCATTGCTGAGAATTAAGGTTTAAAAATACACAGCTCTAGTTTTTAAAAGAAATTGTGTTCTTTACATTTATTAAATTTTTGTTTCCATTAAGTATTTAATGGTCTTTGGAGAAAAAAGTACATATATTTTGGAGTAAGACTTTTTGTTTTCTGAAATAAGTCTGGCATAAGAGTTAAACTACTGTATGACATTATGTATTAGAGTGAACTTCAACAGCTGCATTCCAGGCAGGGCCTCTGAGGAGCAAGCCGGGGACAAGCTGCTGGGGACAAGCTATTGGGGACGGGCTGCATGTACCAAGCTGCGTGCAGCTTCCAGACCCCTCAGTTGACCCTGAAGTCTGTTACCTCAGCAGGGCCTTGAGCCCTGTACACCGAAAGTCGTAGGACACTGAGTACATCTCATACATGGTGGCCTTCACGTTGAGGCAGCCAAAGACATCCTTGGGATTCAGCTTGTACAAATCAAAGGTGACTTTTGCTATTCCTGATTTCTTTGGTTTCTGGTGGGTGGTGATGTAGTTAGCACCCTAGAACAGCAAGGGAGAAAGAGAGACAAGGAGCATCCCACCTATGACATGCAAATCCTGTAATTCTGGTTTTATGCTAGTGTTGACTGTTGGTTTAAAATATGTTAGTGACTCAGCTGCTAATTATTTGAGGAATGTTTCTAGCAGAGTAATATGCTGATACTGCTACCAGGTCCAAACCCGTAAGAAAGTATCCTTCCTTAATCTCCTTTGAGTTCAGTGACTCAGGATGACTGATTCGGCTTCAGGGCCTTGCTTTCAAGACCCAGGGATCAATGAATGGTTGTGCTGTAAACTTGTGGTATTGAGAGGCACTCAAGCTCACCACTGAGGGTGACCATGGTTACTTGATTGACATGGACAGTCTCATGACTATGAAACAGTCTGATTAAAGACAAGCAGTCAGCATTTTTTTTTTTTTTTCCATTTTATAAGAGGCTTCTGGACAGAGAGTTTCAGAATCACATGGCTAGAAGAGTAAGGGGCAGTGTGAGAACTCTCTTAGGGAGTCTCCTATTTTCTAGTAACTGCCCTGGAGGAAAGCTGACTTCCTGGGGACACTGAAAGAGGTTTGGTTCTAGTACCCACTCTCAGTCTACTTGAAATATCACAGACCCTTCAGGGTGCAAGGAGAAAGTGTTTATAAACAGCACTGCAATATAATCTTCCCCACCAAGAGCATTGAAAAGAGAAAAGAGCTGTGCCAGGGTATACACACCAGACCCAGGGCCTGCTCTTCCACACACGGATCTTGCAGTGTTTAGGTTCAATGTACATAAATCAATAGTTACAAAGCCTGTGTTGATTCTGGGATTGGGAGTAGTCGAGGCTATGAATGTTAAATCCATAATGAAAATAACCTACTATATTTGAGGTGAAAACAAAGTCTCGTTAAAGCTCTCCAACCCTTCTTGCTGGAGCCCTCTTCTTTCCTCCCACGCAGACCACACCCAATGAGAGATCCTGGCTGTTGCCCAATGTTGAAGGCACATGAGGTCCTGCAGCCTCTTCACTTTAGGGAGTGCAAACACTCCATCGTTTAGGAAATATTTTTAAAAATCAAGATTATACTGCTGCAACTGTTTTTATGTTGCCTAATGTTCCTTTCTGTTTTATGAAAGTTTTTTTTTGTCTTGCCCTGACTGGTGTAGCTCAGTGGATTGAGGGCGGGCCTGTGAACCAACGGATTGCGGTTCGATTCCCAGTCAGGGCACATGCCTGGGTTGCAGGCCAGTTCCCAGCAAGGGACGCACGAGAGGCAACCATACATTGATATTTCTCTCCCTCTCTCTCTCTTCCCTTTCCTTCCCCTCTAAAGATAAATAAATAAAATGTTTAAAAAAAAAGAAAAGAAAGTTTTTTGTCTTACTGTCCCTAAACATCTTGAGTGTGGTCTTAAATCCAAATTAAGATGTGCTCACAAAGCTAATCAACTTGCTATCTGACTTGGGGCAAGTGGAGGTCTGTATTGCTAAGGAAGAAGGAAATGACTCCTCCTTGCCTTCTTCCAGAAAGCCTTTCAGAAGCTGCTTCCTCACCTGCTTTATGGCTTTGAGACTGAAGAAGGGAGACCCCTGGTGGTTATCTCTGGGCTGGAAGTTCTTGCCCAAGTCAAATAAAATTGGCCTCACTGGTAAAAACACCTCTAAGTGGGGTAGGATCTAAATTTGGCTGTGAGGTGCACATTTCCACCTTGAAGGAAGGTGGCTGAAAAGTGGAAGTCAAGGGAAGACTCCAACCCAA
>PVKU01013446.1:0-28848 GCA_004027475.1 Anoura caudifer | reverse complement strand
TGGATGGATGGATGGATGGATGGATGGACAGGTTTATTATAAGGAATTGGCTCATGCAGTTGCGGAGCCCGAGAAGTTCCGATACCTGCCATCAGCAAGCTAGAGCCCCAGGAGAGCTAACAGTGCAGTTCCAATCCAAGTCCAAAGGCCTAAGAATCAGGCAAGCCAGTGGCATAAATTCCAGCCCAAAAGCCAGCAGCCTTGAGATCCAAGAAGAGTGGATGTTTCAGTTCAAGTCTGAAGGGAGGAAAAGACCAATATCCCAGCTCTAAGTAAACAGGCCGAAGGAGTCCACTGTTAGCCTTTCTGTTCTATTCGGATCTTCAACTGATTAGATGAGGCCCACCCACACTAGGGAGGACATTCTGCTTTATTCAGTCCACCAATTCAAATGTTACTGTCATTTAGAAACACCCTCATGGACACACCTAGAAAAATGTTTGGCTGAATATCTGGGAATTCCATGACCTGGTTGATACATAATCTGGTTGATACATAAAACTAATCATCACACCCAACAACTGCCCCCCAGGGGAACACTTATGGCACATTAGTGCTGGTGCTGGGGACTCTCTCTTTGTACGGTCTCTTCCAGGCTTCCTCTAGCACGGCTTCCATCTCTGGCCCAGGATTGACCTGCTAAAGGAGGAGGGTGTGACTGCCTCCAGACGGCACCCTTCAAGACTCTACTACCACAGGCATGAGCCCTGCAGCAGTCCCCTGTGACCCCAGTGGCAGGGGTCTTTTCTAGGTCTCTGAGTGGTCCTCACCTTTCCCCCACTCCCTCTGGGAGTTAGGGAGGACATGGGAGGACCCCCAACTCCCCAACAAGTCTCTCACAACCCTTGTGTATCCTCGCTGTGGTGAGGTGGTTCAGGACGTGGCTAACCAGTGGCTGGTCATCTACACCACAGTTCTACATATGCTGTGGCTCTTCCTTTGGATTCCAGCCCCTATTGTGTCTTGGTGCCACAGTGGAAACTTTTTAAACATCCTGTTATATAGGTAGTCGCTCCCTCAAGCCTCACAACAGCCTTGTAATGTAGATATCGTTAACCCCATTTTATAGGCAGGGAAATCGAGAAACAGAAAGGGTTAGTAATTTGTTCAGTGTCGCGCAGCTATGAGGTGGCAGGACTGAGCTCTGACATGCAAACGTCTGGTCTGTAACCTCTGCATTATACCCCCCTGGTGCTATGGGAAGGACGGGGATGGCAGGTGCACACCATTATTTTGTCTCCCTCGAGAAAGCGTATGCCTGAGTGAAGATATAACCCGGTGGCCTTCGTGTGTTCAGATAGTACTGTCTTCTCGTCAGGCGCATCCTGCCCACAACAGGTCTCAGTTTGACGGGCACTTGATTTGGCCCTTTTTCTCCGTTTTTCTGCCTTATCTGTCCTTTCCCTTTGGATCCTCAGTTTCCTTATTTATAATATGGAGATACTTTCAGATCCACCTCTGATGGCCAAGATGAGAATTAGCCATCACCTATGTTGTTACTGTAACGAGAACAGTTTGGGTGACTCTATGTAACCTGGCAGCCAAGGAGAGTGGACTGGAATGCGCATGCGTGAACAAGGATGCCTTCACTGTACTGGTCTGTGCGAGCGTGTGTACTGTGTGGCTGTCACATTCAAAATGACCTAGAGAGTAGACCAACGAATCTGCATCAAACTTTGCATTAAGCTTGAACGTTCCTCTGCAGAAGTTATTCAGATGATTCAGAAGGCTTTCAGGGACGATGCAATGAGTGCAGTGCAAATAAAAGTGTGGCACAAATGCTTCAAAGGTGGTCGAGAATCTGTTGGAAGTGATCCACGTTCTGGAAGGCCAGCAACAAGCTGAACACTGAGAATGTTGAATGTGCACGGGCTGCAATCAACAAAGATTGGCAACTGACAGTGTGAGACCTAGGAGCTGATCTGGGGATTCTGACAACTAGTCTGTCTGAGATTTTGATACAAGATCTTGGCATGCAATGTGTTGCGTCAAAATTCGTTCTGCAGCTTCTGCTACCAGAGCAGAAGGAACCTTGTGCTGCAGTTGCTAGTGACTTGATTCAAACTGCTACCAGTGAACCAGATTTCCTCAAGAAGGTCATAACCAGAGATGAATTGTAGGTCTATGGCTATGTGTGTGATCTGGAAACGAAGGCCCAGCCATCCCAATGGAAGTCACCTGGTTCTCCACGCCCAAAAAAGGTGCAGCAAAGTCACAGCAAGATCAAGATCAAGATCATGTTAACTGTGTTTTCTGATTTTGGAAAATATGCCCCGCCCCAGACCACACAGTTAATAAGGAGTACTACCTCAATGTTCTTTATCTGTTGAGAAATGCCGCTCTGGGCAACTGGTGACTGGCAGCTTCTTCGCAACGAACTGCCCACTTAGACATCATGTCTCGCGCTGAGTTTTTCGGCAAAACATCAAATCACCCAGGTGACACAGCCCCCCTGCAGCCCAGATTTGGTGCCCTGTGACTTCTGGCTTTTCCCAAAACTGAAATCACCTTTGAAAGGGAAGAGATTCCAGACCGTTGATGAGATTCAGGAAAATACAACAGGGCAGCTGATGGCGATTGGGAGAACTGTGTGAGGTCCCAAGGTGCCTGCTTTGAAGGGGACTGAGGCATCATGGTCCTGTGTACAGTGTTTCTTGTATCTTGTATCTTCTTCACTAAATGTCTCTATTTTCAGTACTACATGGCTGGATACTTTCTGAACAGACCTCGTATGTGACTTTGGCTTTGTTGACCTGCACCTCGGTTAATTTCCCAGGATGAGAAGGCCACTTCTTACTTCCAACAGCTCAGATTCCTGTTTAGCTCCCAGAATCACAAAATCACACCTCTGGATCAGGAAGCAGCACGGTGAAGAAATTGGCTATGTTTGTGGCTATCTGAAATACCTGCTCTTTTAAAGAAAAGGCTTCTATGAACCGTGAATGCTAATGGTGACGACCAAGAGTTAGCGTATGTCCCCCAAATGAGTTAACTAGGCTTATAATGGGTTTCTCACGCACCATCGAAGGCTGGCTGGGAAGTCAGCGCACTTCCCCAGGGCTGACTACATTCCACCCTTTGGCAGGCTCAGCCATGCACCCGACCCCCAGCAACTAGGTTTCCCGGCCCGAAGGGGCTGACCACCAGCACTTGTACCACCGCAGCTTCTGGGCATTCCTCTCTCCTCCAAGATGATGCTGAATTCCAAACAGGACCCGCTGAGGAAGAAGCTAAGTTTCTGAGGGCTTATGCCCTTGGACCCTCTGGCCTACGTGGAGCCTTTCACCACTGGGTAAAACCACAAACCTACTGGGACCCTCCACCTCAATTCTTTGTGTCCTCCCCCACAACCTCCCTGGGCCAGGCAGAGGTCAGCTTCTACCCCCCACCCCACCCCACCCCACTCCAGGCCTCTGCGACGCATGTAGCAATATTGCTTTCACCTGGGTCCCACTGCCCCGGCCTCATTCAGAGCTGCCGCATGGCTGGCTTAGACTATGGCAAGGAACACCCACGTGTAAGTCCCACCTCCACTCTCATCCTGCCAACTCCAACCTGACACCAAGGTCCCAGTGATCATCAGCTCTAACCAGGCCACCCCCCCCAGAATTCTCCCCCTGAGCCCCCCTGCCCAGCAGAGGGGCAGCCTGGCGGCCTCAGGCCAGACACAGTGTGCGGAGAGGTTTTGTTTGACCTCCACGGTGTTTGCAATATTTCTGGGCAATATTTTAAAATCAGGGTTTTGCACGTAAAATTTCAGACATCTGGCTTGTCTCAAACACCAGTAGGCCTGGCAAGCCCGGCGTGATGGTTAATTTCATGTGTCATCTTGCCTGGGTTAAGGAACATCTAAGTAGATATTTAAACATTTGGGGGGGGGGTATTTCTGGGAGGGTGTTTCATGAAGAGATCAGACTTTTAGTTGGTGAACTGGGTAAAGAGCTCCAACCCCAAGATGAGCGGGCTTCATCTCATCCCCTGAGGGCCTGAGTAGAATAAAAACGTGGAGGAAGAGCAAATGTGCACTCCCTGTGTGAGCTCAGACATCCATCTTCATCTGCCCTTCACGTTAGCACTACCGGTTCTCAACGTGTTGGACTCAGACTGGTCCATACACCCTCGCCGCCCTCCTGGATTCTCAGGCCCTCGGGCTCAGACTGAACTACACCACCAGCTTCCCTGGGTCTCCAGCTTGCAGACAGCAGGACCTGAGATAGATACATTCTGGGTGGGGCAAAAGGGGGTGTACAGTTGTGAGTATGGGAAACGCAGAGCTTATTCTTGTATTATTTTTTATGAATGATTGTATTATAGTTGTGAGTAGGTGAACATTTATTCTTATATTATTATTTATTTATTATTGTATTGTTTCCCATACAAACAACTGTAAACCTCCTTTTGTGCCACCCGGGACATAGATCCTACGGAGTCTGCCTCTCTGACAGGCAGAACCCTGACTGGTAGCCTGGGTGCACATATTTACATGGCAGCCACCGTCCTGGCAGCGGCCCACTCTGCCAGCTTCACGCATCTGCTCACACCATGACCCTACAGACACTGAAGTCCGATGCCTGCACCGTGAAACTGAAGCCCTAGCCCTGTGGCCTCTTTCCCTTTATCTTGCACTGAGCTGCCCTATGGCCCCATGTCTCACTGTAGTAGGAGTGAGCATACGATGTCTCTTCTGAACCAAGACACCCCTGGCAGCAAAAAGGGACACTAAAAATAATTAACAGGATTTCACTGATCCACAAGAAGCCCAGGCACAAACTGGGCTTTTTCTGGCACCCTACATGTGTCGTTGCCCGAATATTGACGCCGACTTGGGCATCACACACCCCGATCTCCAGCCAGCTCAGGTGGCATTGATATGGCCCCACATGCAGGCCGGGGCTTTGGCCCTGTTGCCTCTGCTGCTGGGAAGAGCCTCCCTCCCGTCTCAGTCTCAGCCTGTCAAGGTCCTGCCGCCCCTTCCAAGCCCATCCAGGTGTGACTGCCCCCCTCCCACAGCGCTCCTCATGCTTCCCAGCCAGAACTCCTCTCCCTGCTTTTGAATTTCCAGGGGACTTTGTGCATCCCTGTGCCTTGCATTAGAATCGTGTCGCTGATATTTGTCCAACAAGCATTTGTGGGGCGCTGGGGATACACCAGTGAACAGAAGAGCCCCAGGGCCTCTGCTCGCTGGGTTTGTTTCACTGCACACGTCAGCCTCGCGCGGCACTTTGTAAACTCAAGGGCTGGAATTGCGGGTGGAGGTGTAGCACTATGAAGGCAAGAGATGAGCAAGAGTATTCGCTAAATCAAGTTGTCAAAACCTCCCTGTGCCTTACTCTTCTCATCTGCTAACAGGGAATAGTATTCATCCTTCTTCACGTATAAAACCACTCTGAGGATTACTGAGAAGCAAAGTGATGACAGTTATAAAGTTAAGAGCATTTGAGCAGTGTAGAATTCTATAGTCGCTACTAAGCAAGGTGAACTGTGGTTAGCACATTCCATACCACCTTCTAAGACCCTAGCACATGGAGAGAGGTATCTTCACTCCTGTTAACAGAGGACAAGACTGTTTGGCTGGCGAGCCTGACAGGTTATGGAGGGAGAGCCCGGCTCAAGCAGGGGTCTGGCCCTGGACTTGGCATGCTTTCCACCGCACCACGCTGAACACTGACTAGATTCCAGTGTGACCCAGTTTCTGCTCTTGGAAACAAGACTACTGTTGCGTTGGGAGGAATCCAACTTTAGCAACCCCTTGAGGTGTTTCTTAGTGGAAACTGTCTTGGCCATAAATGGCAGTGGAAGATGCAAACCAGCAGGTAGGCATGGAGAGGCAGAGATGTGGAGTCACCTGATTAGCCCTGGGCCTGAACCTGTCTCCTCTCATCCCCCACCCTGTCTTCAGTCCCCATGGGCAGCGTGCCCTTGGATGCTCTGGGCAGCAAGCACCTTCAGAAGCTACAGCAGTCCCCACCTATGGCTATGACAGGTGACTGAGCTCCCTGGGGAGGAGGTCAACACCTGCTGAGGTCCCCTGCTCCCCGCCCTCGTCCCGCCAAACACACACACACACAAACACACAGAGGCCTCCACTCAGCATGGGGGGTGGCGGGAGAGGGTGGGCAGCATAGTGCTCTTGGTTCACCTGGTGAAGCTGTGAGTGTCTCTCACCTGGGGGTGCTTGCCAGGCCGGAGGTTAGTGCCAAGCTCTCTGCAGGGCCTCCCTTCATCACCACAAAGGAGCACAAATTGAGTTCAAAAGCCCCACGGGCGTGATTCTGAAGCCCTGGTCTACGGGGCTGTGCTTCCTGTGCCGATGAGCATCCAACTCCCTCTCATTGCCTGCTGGCTTCTCTCATTGCTTGGGGAAAATGTTATGCTTGCCAATGTGCTGTTAGAGTAACGCGCAGGCTAAGATGCAAAATGTTTCCGACAGCATCGTTCCAACCATCAGGTGCCTCTGCTTCCACGTGATCGCGCAGGAGAAAACCAAAGACAGGAACCGTCCACTATGAGAGGCCGTCATCGGGGGCTGCCTCTGAAGTCAGACAGTTCCAGCCTGCTGTGAAATCCGATCTGATCCCTGCCTCTGAAGCTGCATTTACTCTCTCGTGATTGAGATTTTATCACCATCTGATTAGAGTACAAAATGAGAAGCTGGATTTTTAAGCAGTTTTCGCAGAAACGCCTAGCAAAGGTAGCATAGGGCCTGAAAAAAAGGAGCAAGCAGACTGGCTCCGGGCAAGTCACCGAACCTCGCTGGGCCGCTGTGGCCCCACCTGTAAAGTGGTGGTGAGACGACAACTATCCAAAGCGAGGTGGACTTTCTTATACTTCCTTCAAGCTCTGACACCCATGACAAACTGGAAGAGCCTGTGACTTCGTGCCGAAGGTATGCCAATGAACACCAGAGGCCCTCTGTTGCTGCTGACCCTAGGGCATGTGGTCAGTCCTGCCGGACATTTGCAGGGCACTGGACATGTGGCCAGGGAGAGACTACAAATAGAGGCCCATGTAGCATATGTCATAACATTAAAGTTATAAATCAAACTAATACACTGTTAAATAAAACGGGTTTTTTTTTTCCTCCTACCTTGACAAATACGCTTTCAAAATGACCTGGAAGGCCAGGGGAACTTCAGAGCTCCACACTATGCCGTGGAAGTAGGAGGAGCCAGCCCAGCCTCTCCCACTTCTTCCCACTCCTCCCACTCCTGCTCATGAGCAGCCCACGAGCCTGCACGTCCACGCTCTCCCTATACACGCATGTGTGCATTGGGCCCAGGGAGTACAGTACAGTACACTCTCCGGAGGTTGCGCTTGGGAATGAGGCCCGGTCACGGGCTTGGGGCTGTTGGAGCAGGAGATCCCGTGTACCGTAGACGGTCTAGAAGGTGGGACCACTTCCCTCAGCGCTACAGACTTCTCACCCTGTGGGGAAGCGCACACCCACGGGAGGCCAGAGAGCAGCCAGGGCCTGGATGCTCTGGACCAGGTCTAGGGGCCGAACCCGCGGCAGTGCACCTGACGTCACAGCTGGCCGCGGGCTAGTTTCCTTACCACCTAAAGAACTCCTTCAAATCAACGGGGAAAAACACAATCAGCTCCTCTATTGAAAACTGAATAGGCAGTTCATTTAAAAGAATATGAATAGTTCCTAAAGATGAGAAGATACTCAGCCTCGAAGGTCGGGGTTTGGCAACACACCGTGGTCACCGGCTGCGCGAGGCAGGCGCTCCTCCCAACCGCTGGGGAAGTGACAGTGGCACAGGCCTGGGAAACACGATTCGGCAGCTGCCGGAAAAGCTACAAATGTACACACTCCTCGTCCCAGCAATTCCGTATCTAGGTGTTTAACCCTGAGGGATATTTTAACTAGAAATGGTATTTGTTGCTGCACTTTCTGCTCATAGGCAAATATTGGCAGCCACCTGAATTGGAAGTCAGCCAATGCAGGGCCAGTTAACTCAGCAGTCTTCCCAAGGAACAGAAGGGTGTGGGGCAGGGCCACGTGAACCGGTGCCCGGAATAAACTCCAACATACGCTGCTAAGTGAAAAAAAAAAAAAAGCTATCCGAGACAGTAGTGGTGTATCGCTATTTGTGTGCAAAGAAAGAGCATGTGGACATATGTGTTCCAGGTGCAAAGACACACAAGAGGCTGTGAACAGTGGCTGCATCCAGGGAGGGTGCCTGAGTGGCTGGGGACAGCTGTGGGTATTTCTTCAGAGGCTTCTGAATTTGGACCATGTCTATGATTTTCCTATTGCAATGTAGCCAATGGTTAAAAACCAGGTTGGGTTAGGACCCCATCTGCACCTTTCTTAATGGTACATATATTTTTCCATCTTATGTCATTGTTATTTATATATAAATTTTGAAAGCCTTCTATATTTTACTGTTCAAGAGGGTAGAATTCCTGTCAAATAAAAACTAACATTTTTAAGCATTTATCATCTGCCAAGCCATACGCCATCCTGGAATTGTACTTCTAGGCCAAGCGCATCCTGTTCCCAGATCTGGGAGGGGTGGAGAAGAATAGGCCTCCTCATAAACAGCTGTAAGTTTCCTCTCCCCACCGCTACCGAGAAGGAAATAATATGAAGAAGGGATTGGCCGACAGAAAACAAAGAGGCAGGTTGAGGATATCCTTTAAGCAAAGTTGCTAGGACTCAGACAGAAGCCTGAGGGCCTCTTCTGTCACTTCAGCATGAAGCATGGCGCACTTGGCAAGGCTCGGAAATGCCAGCGGACCGGTACACGGTCCCCGCTCACAGAACCCACAGGCCCCTTCCAACAGCAGGTCGGCTGGCACGCAGGTCATCCTGTCGCCTGCGACCAGAGCCGCAGCAAATTCCATGCGGGCTGCACTGTTTGAGCAAAGAAACAAAGGTGGCTGATATACCCCCAACGCCCCCCAAAGTAATTGATACGCTTGTGTGTCTGTCTGTTTCCCATCCTGAAAGCAAAGCCCACTCGGGCTTCCATAAGGCAATTTGAACCAAGCCTGTGATCCTTACGCATAATCCGTCTCTTCATCTTGCATGATTTATACGGAGTTTGAATAATAAATTACATGGATGCTGTAGAATTTATAGTGCTCCAAGTAGGTCATTATATAAATCACGGTATAATTTATATAAATGAACCTAAATCATGCACTAGGAGGACTTCATTAGAAAATCAGTGCTCTGAGTAGGTAAACATGAAGGACTGGCAGGAACGCAGCTGTTTTTGAAAAGCCCCTGTGTCTGCGACTGAACTCGAAGGTTCTCCGGGCTGGGGTGCGGGGCGGTGCTTCACGCCCGACTTCCACTCAGCCACGCGGGCTCCTGGGAAGCCAAGTTCAGGCCCTCAGGTGGACAGCCTGCCTCCACCTCTGAGTTCCCTGGCTCCTCTAGTGGGGAGTCAACACACGACAGGGACTCGAGTCACCCCAAAACCTGCTGGCTTCTTACTGTCTCCATAGCAGAGCCAGTGTGAAAGAGAAGAATGGGTACGTTCTGAGCTAAAGAACCCTGGGGCACTCTTGCCAACCACAAGCCAGTCTGGGGCTTGAACACCAACCGAAAGACAAGCCTGAGGGCCTGGCTGGCGGAAGCACTCACCTTGCCGACGGCGGCGGACGACCACCTGGGCCGCTGCCTAGGCTGATCCTGCCGGAGCCTCCCATGCAGAATCCATTCCAGCCTCCATCAGGAGCCCGTTCTGGAGGGGACGCGAAAGGCAGACTGATCCGAGGGGCGAGTCTGACTGGAAAAGCACCCTCCAGGGCAGGGGTGTGGAGCAGCGGCAGAGGTCTGGGACCTCCCTCCTGGCAAAGACGGCACATGGTTAGCAGCAGCCGGTGGCAGCACTGCCAGTGAGGGGTGGGAGGCCAGAGCTGGCTCCATCCATGGCAGAGGTGTTTTAGAAGGAGGACATTTCAAGCAAGAGGAGGCCCTGCGTTTCGTTTGTTTGTTTCTATTGAATTTATTGGGGTAAAATTGGCTAATAAAATGATGTAGTTTTCAGGCATGCGATTCCACAGCACATCATCTGCGTATGGTATGGTGTGTTTGCCATCCCCATTCAAGTCTCTTTCCATCACCATGTAGCTCTCCCCCAGATCTTCTCCCTCCCCTCCACCCACTTTCCTCCAGCAATCGCGACACTATTATCTGTACTTTTAAAACCACTGCCTGAGAAACATCAGCGAGATGAGGTTAAACGAGATGCAAGAGGAACAAAATGCTCTGACGAGCTCTCCAGGGGGCATCGCAGGCTCTGGGGGGCTCCCCCCAGCCCTTTGGAAGCTGAAAGGGTCATGAAGTGACAGGACACGGGGTATCGGCACTGTTAGTCGTTCTACAAGCGCATTTAAAGACTCTGATACCCTCGACACGCAATTATCCTAATTTCTTGGCTTGCGCAACCTGGAGTACTTTAGGTCCAGAAGTCAAGGGTGGCCCTCTGCTCTTGATTGGGGTGGCAACCAGAGACAGGGCCTTAGGAAGCATATTTAATCTCCCAGTCGTAGTGATCTGAGGTCAATAGCTATAGAAAAAAAAATCCTTCACCTGGACAGCCCACTATTCACCAAGCTCCCACTAAACTATCAAGATCACCAAGGAGGATGGCAGAGGGGACCAGCTAACTCTACACTTCCAAGATCTTGAGGGTCACAGCTGAAATCTTCACATGCTGAAAGGTGAAAGAACTGGAGGGTGTCTTTGTCCATTTGGGCTGCTATTAAAAAAAAAATGCCCCAGACTGGGTAGCTCAAAGGAAGATACTTATTTCTCACAGTTCTGGGAGCTGGAAGCCCAAGAGCACAGCACTAGCAGATTCAGAGTCCAGGAAAAGCTCTCTTCCTGGTTCATGGATGGCCCTCTTCTTGCTGAGTAGTCACATGGCACTGGGGGGGAGAACGCTCTTTGGAGTCTCTTTCACAAGGGCACTAATCACCTGCCAAAGGCCCCGCCCCCTCACACAATCACACTGGGGGCTAAGATTTCAAGATATGAATTTTGGGAGGACACCAACATTCAAACTGGAGCAGAGGGAGAGAGAGAAGCAGGAGAAAAAGAGACACATTTTTCTTGAATCCACCGACTCCGTTGGTCCCTGAAGCTACTATCCTGTTTTTTCTTTCTTGCCTTCGTGGCCCAATTCATTTTTCCAAGAATAGGCTGCTTGTTGCCTAAACCCCTTGCAGCTGCAGCATGGCCCGCTGCTCCCTGAGAAGGGCCAGTGCACCCCTCCTGTTTGCTCTTGTTTCTCACACATCTGGGCAGCCCCACTGCCCAGCTCCTGTGGCTCCCCTCCAGCACTATCTCCCAGTCACCTTTAACTTCTTTACCCCTCTTTCCCCTCTGTTCACATCAGGATCCCCTCTGGTTCCAAATACCACACCTATGAGAGGGACTCTCGAATCTACGTGTCTCACCTGGACCGCGAGGTGTTCGGTAAGTGACTATGTCTGTCTGGGCTGTCACGTCAGATGCCCCACCCCCTAAAACTGGCCTTGCCATCTCTCTCTCCCTGCAGATGGGCCTTTACTCCGTGAGGAAAAGCACCACCCTCCAGCTGCTAAGCCCTTTTGAATCTTCTTTTTACTCTACATTTCACAACCAGCTCCTGCTGTTTATTCCTGTATTTCTCTCGTATCCACTTCATTACCTCTGCCCTCATCCCAAACCAGGCCCTCGTCATCTCTCACACGGGCAAGAGAAACACACCTTCTGAAGCAGGAAGAATTAGTTAGCCCAGCATTCCACGGGAAGAAACAAGGCCCAAAGGGAGGGACATGGGCCTAAGGTCACAAGCTGTTTAGAGCCAGGACTCGAACCCAGGTATCCTGGTTCTTCATCCCTTACCTTGCCACCATGCCACAGGCAACTCCACTTCAGCAGCCTAGCTCCCTTCTTTTTCCCTGACAGTCACTTACCAAGATACTTTTCAGGGCATCTGCCCAGTTCACAGCGTCCCTCTCCCCACCCAGCTCACTACAGGGGTGGGCCGGCAGGCACGCTGTGCCCTGTGACCACGCAGGAGGCTGCTGGATTAGGGGTAGCTATTGTACTCATCAGGCCAGTCTGATTTTTTTCTCCCGACGCCAGGAATTAGGGATAAGGAAATTCTAATTTAGTCTAAATTAGTCTCATTACCGTGGCCAGCCATGCAGCCTGTGGTCTAAGGTGAAAAAGGAACGTAGGCTGCAGAGTGAGGCAAACATGTGGAAGGAGCAGAGACAATAGAGGGAAAGAAAGAAGCCTAACAGCTTTCTGTCACGGGTTCTAGGCCTTCCCTGAAGCCCCAGTCCCTGCTGGGGGCCAACGGCGGGGAGGGCAGGGGGCGGGGCCAAACGGGAGGCTTTATCTCTGCCATTATCCTCATCAATGTCCCTAATCCACCATCAAAGAAACATACAACCCGAATAAAAACTGGGCTTGCAATGCCAACAGCTTCAAAAGTCTTCTAGATTTTGCTTTAAGCTACTCCACTTTGGTTTCCATTGTCTGCAATCAGAGCCCTAAGCAATTCAACACCCAGCCCAACCAAACCAAACACACGCACATACACACACCCCACACCTATGCGGGAAGAGGAGCGTTGCCTCGGCCCCTGTAAAGCTTCGCCCTGCCAGAATGAACGTGACTGTCCCGTTCACCTCTCATTGCCCCTGCCCTCACAGCTCCCCGCCCGCCCACCACTCTTCCCCAAGACAATGTCACAGACATCATCTCTCTTATTGCCTCAAAGACCACCTGCTCTAACCACATCGATGGGCTTATCTTCTGTGTACAGGTCCTGCTTCTATATGCCATTGCCCCTTCTATGCCTTAGGCCTGTCCTCTCCAGCATTCTGGGCCCTGGGTGGCTCCAAGCCTGCTCGAATCAATTTCCCCTGGGAAGCCTTTCCCGACGAGTCTCATCCAACTCTCAGCCACACCCCAAGCCCCAGCCCCAGCTCAGCGTTCCCTACCCTGTACAGACATAGCTCATAAAACCACACTCAGTGACATAAATTCTGTTAGGTGTTTTCCGATGTGTGTCCTGACTTCTGCAAGGCAGGCTGAACACTTTCTATTTCCCGTCCCTAACCCACAGCACCCGGTGCAGTACTGTCCGCACTACAGACACTTAATAAACGTAACTGCCTGACTGACTGAAACAGGCGAAGTAATAAGCCAACGTCCGGACCTGCTCCCTGCAGGCCGCTAACCACCTCCCTGAAAGTGACAGGTCTCAGGAGCTCGGGGCCCTCCACTCACTTCCAACCCCAAATTAAAATGTGCCACTGCATGAATGACTCTAAGCCCTTTGGAAAGGTCTGAGCGGGGACTGGGTGGAAGGCAGAGCTGAAGTCCGCAGGGCCAGATCTTGTAAAGTGATACCTGCCAGGGGCCTTGTGGGTGTGACTGCAACAACCGGATCCCCAAACCAGGCTGGGAGCTGCCCCAGGATCAGCCCAGGAGCATACTGTGGGAGTGAGGATCAGCAGCCCAGCTGCTCCCAAACCCTCCCCACAGCCTCCCTCTTCCAAAGCCCACTGTTAGCATCAGTAAGGACTTAATTCAGGGATGTTCCCGTTTCACAGCTTACATCCCACCCACCACTCTTAACTATTCTTTGCAGATAGGGGAACAAGAAAAACCCAAGTGACTTTTTAGTATAATCCCATCAAAAAGTATCTTCATCGACAGCTCCTACCACATGCCAGGCACCGAATACCTCTTCTTTCATTTAATCCTCACAATAACTCTATTAGGTGTTGCCACTATTATTCCTAATTGACAGCAAGACCCCGTGCTAAGGAAAGCTTAGCAAAACTGTAAATTGGGTGTTTCTAGGCCAGCACTACAGCAGAGGAGTCAGCAGGTGGAAACATGTCACACTGAAGGTCAAATTGAGCACTGAGGTGTTAGGTAGGATAGGTAGCAAACTGAGGCGGGGAGGAGGAGGGAGACATGTCTCACCCACTGACTCAGCAGTCCTGAGCCTGGTCCGATAATATTGCCGGGTGTTCCAACATCATGAGAAACACCATGTTTACACGGGAGGAGCAGTGACTTTGAAATTCTGTGCATTGCTTCCACTATCTGGGAAAGAAAGCCTTTGAAACTGCGCTTTCATCCCAAAGTCTAGAAGGGGAAGATTATGGGGTCCACAGTGCCCAGAGAAGAAGCCCATGAAACAACTTTGGTTAATTGCCTACCTCTAGTCACTATCTGTTTTACAAGGAAGTCCCTAATGCTTATAGAAAGAGCCCATCAATAACTTGGGATAACTGTCCCAACTTTAATTAACTGCCTCCTGTCACTTAACTGTTTTACAATAAGATGACCAAACATAGTCTGGAGCAACATAAGGATTCAGGCTAACAGACCCCCACACACACCTACACTTGGGTAGTCACGTCCCCTCGGGGAAGCTGGCACCACCTGTACCTGTCAGTCAGTATGTAACTTCTCCACCCCATCCCGCCAACTATGTACGTCCTCAGAACAAAGGACCTGAGGTGCTCACCGCCAATGCTCCTGCCAACCTTGCTTTTTGTCACCCAAGACTAAGTTTCTCCTGTAACAGAGAGTAAGATGTTAGTGAGACCCTGTGCCCACCCAGAGAGAGAGCATTACTGGAGAACAGTGGATTAGACAACAAAGCTCCAGAAATGAACTTTGAAAGTGACCATCTAAGAGTTCCGGCCAAGATGGAGTCATAGGTAGAAACCCTTTGCTTCCTCACACAACCAAAAGCAAGTTAACAACCAATCTAAAATCAATAAACAGCCAGAAGTGCCAGAAAACCACAGTTCATGGAACTCCGACAATGAAGGAATTAAAGAAACAGTCAAAGAGAACAACCAGCCCGGTGCACCGAGACAAAGAACTAGGCCCAAATGAAAGAACAGAGCAAAGCTTCAGAAAGAGAACTAAGTGATGAGAAGATAGCCAACCTATCTGATGGAGAATTTAAAGCCCTGGTAATCAAAATGCTCACACAACTGATTGAGCTTGGTCGAAAAATGAAAGAGCAAATGAAAGATACCCAAAATGAAATAAAGCAGAATATTCAGGAAACCAACAGATTCAGGAAGGAAACCAGGACTCAAAGCAACGATTTGCAACAAAAGGAAGAAATAAACATCCGACTGGAACAGAATGAAGAAACAAGAATTCAGAAAAATGAAGAGAGGCTAAGGAATCTCTGGGACAACCTGAAACATTCCAATATCCAAATTATAGGGGTGCCAGAAGGAGAAGAACAGAAAGAAATTGAAAACTTGTTTGAACAAATAATGAAGGGAAACTTCTCCAATCTGGCAAAGGAAATAGACTTTCAGGAAATCCAGGAGGCCCACAGAGTCCCAAAGAAGTTGGATCCAAAGAGGAACATACCAAAGCACATCATCATTAAGTTACCCAAGATTAAATATAAAGAGAGAATCTTAAAGCAGCAAAAGAAAAGGAGACAGTTACCTACAAAGTAGTGCCCATAAGTCTAGCAGCTGATTTCTCAAAAAGAAACCTTGCAGGCAAGAAGGGGTTGGAAAGAAGTATTCCAAGTCATGAAAGGCAAGGACCTACACCCAAGATTGCTCTATCCAGCAAAGCTTTCATGTAGAATGGAAGGACAGATAAAGTGCTTCCCAGAAAAGGTCAAGTTAAAGGAGTTCATCATCACCAAGCCCTTATTATATGAAATGTTAAAGGGATTTATCTAAGAAAAAGAAGATCAAAAATATGAACAATAAAATGACAACAAACTCACAACTATTAACAAAGAAACCTAAAAGAAAAGACAAACAACAAACACAAAAACTAAGCAAACAATAGAACAGGAACAGAATCAGAGAAATGGACATCACATGGAGGGGTTTCAGTGGGGAGGCGGGAGGAATGGGGGGAAAGATACAGGGAAGAAGAAGCATAATTGGTAAGCATAAAATAAATGGGGAGAGGTGAAAAATGGTATAGGAGACAGAGAACTCAAAGAACTTGTATGCACAACCCATGGACATGAACTAAGGGGGTGCGGAATGCTGAAGGGTTTGGGGGTGCAGGGTGGAAGGGAGATAAAGGGAGAAATTGGGAAAACTGTAACAGCATAATCAACAAAATACAGTTTAAAAAAAGTAACCATCTGTTTCCAGCAAGACAGGGGAGAAAGATCCGGCAGGTCTCTTCTTTCCCACTATCACACATTTATATATACATTTGGTTTATCATCAGCCTCATCAACTAACACTTAAGGGCTTCTTTTATTCCACCTGCTTTATTACCTCACCCCATTCAACTCTCAGAACAATCCAGTGAGATGGGTGTTATCACCCCATCCACAGCAGATGCGGAAAAAAAGGCACAGGGGGCTGCGTCACTTCATTCAGGAGGCTCCGCAAGGCTCCATTGGGCAGAGCCGAGATAGAACCCGTGGCCGTCCACCTCTAGGACCTAAGTGAGTCCACAGCCATCCACGCAGCAGGCTTTGCTGGCCATCACCCTGAGAGGCACTGGTCTGGGGCTCTGAGGTCCCAATACAGGCCCTGGAGGTCGGGGTGCAGTATGTAATGGAGGAGCAGGCAGGGTGCAGCCCCTGAAGGAGGCTGGAAGCATGTAGGCCTATGTGAGCAGAAGCAATGGTCACCTGGCCGCTCTAGGCAGCCTACGGGGAGCAGAGCGGGAGGAAGAAAGCAGTGCCCAGGCCTGGCCCCGAGCTTTGAGGCATCTGAAGAACCAGCACCTCCTCGGGGACAAACCTCTGGGGTCCCTGTACTGCGTATCCGCAGCATCCTGGTTTCATGAGACAGAAAAGCTGTTCCTCCCGCCTTCCATCAGGGAGACGCCCCTTGAGCGGCTGCTGTCATGTGTGACCAGAGTCTTCCCAAAGCGACAGCTCTCTCAGGAACAAAACAAACGAAAGAATAGATAGAATTCTGTTCTATCAGGCTAGAATTTGGGATTCTATCCTGAGGCTGCATAAAATACTTCATCACCACTGTTTTTTCATTTCGGGGGTTATTTGGTGGGGAATCTGAAAACAAAGGGAAAGGTGCAAAATTCACATCTCTTTTTCATTCCTTAAGAAGAATTGCTGTTTCGGTGAAGAAGGCCGCAGCAGGGCCGGCTGCGGTGCTGGGGGCGGGGAGGGGGAGGCGGTGGACAGGGCTTGGTGTTGTGCCGCTGTGGTCCCTCGCTTAGACGACAAGCCAGCTCACCAGGGTAGGCGCTGATGATGTGGAGAGTAAAATTTCAATCTAGACAACTGAGACCGTAATTAACGCCTATTTTCATTTTCCCTTGGCTATTGATGTAACATTACTATCAGGAAAAATACCACACACGCATATGCATAACTTACGTATCAAATAATTGTGCTAGTGTCTTAAACACACACTGGGTCTGTGCATCCACACTAAGAGGCAGTGTGGTGCAGGGGACACGGAGTCAGTCCATCCAAATTCCTATTCTTGGCCTCATCAAAGATTCACTGACCTGCTTTGTCCCCAGCAGTTCAATTGGAACAAGATGCTTGTTAACCAAATAGCGCTGCTGCCTGAACTTTTACCCCCGTGGCCGGAGCCAGGCTGACCTCAGGGTATGTCTGGTCTGATCACTGATCAGACCTTTGTTACTTTGTTACCACTTCTCTCACTGGGTTCTTTCCAGCACTGTTTATCCCTCTCCAGAAAAGAAAAACTCCTTTTGCCTAACCTTTGAGACATTTGTCAGAGTTTCTCCCTATTGCAATAGGCCCTCCTCCCTCCCACAGCTTGAAATAATAATCCTTTCAAATAAAGCCTTTTCTTATTAAATTCATATTTGCTTTTTGACAGTCGCAAGCAGTAGTGACTGACACCAGCCACCGGAAGACCCTGAGGGTCTCTCTGCCTCAACAGCTGTTCTCTAAAACTGACCTCCAGTCTTATAAAGTATCCGAAACCCAGGAGTGAAGAACAGGCAATACATGCGCGTTGTAATAAGAATTTCCGTCAGGACCCCACCGCCCCTGCAGGACCCCACCGCTGCTGGGTACCACTGCGGCACGATGGGTGGATGAGTGCATGAACTGGCATCTTCCCTTCCTCTGCCTCCTTGCTGTTGTCACTGAAACCTTGGTGACAGACGGGGCACAGGCCAGGCTGGGAGCGTCTGACCAGCCCTGACTAGGACACACGCAGGTGTCCTATGGTCAAGGCCAAAGGCGGGGAGAATCTCCCGTGTTGGTTTCTGAGGACAGAGGCCGGGCCCTGCGTCCCACCAGCATTATAAACGGTGGGGAAGAGAGCTTAACACTGGGTAGTCAGAAAAAATGGCAGATGTGCACATCTTTTTTTTTAGACTCCAAATTTTGGTGGGGGGGTTTTTAGGGGGGAACGTCTTGTTATTGTTAAATGAGATTCTAAAACTTGCTCGCTCAGTCAGTAAAATTGCGACGAAACCCCAAAATGATGATGTGTGCCTCAGGGCTGCATAAAGCAGGGTGTGGGCGATCTCCTGCCCTCGCACTGCCCCGCCCAGGCTTGGGTCAATCTGCCCAGGTGCTGAGGCAAGGAGGGGGCTGCCAGCAGCCCCTCCTCCCCTGAGCCTGAGCCACTCAGCGCTGAGGAGGAGCCTGGGCCCCACGTGGCTTGGGGAAGAGAAGGTGTCAGCATTCACTCACCGTGACCGGCTTCTGTGGGCGCCTCTGCTGAATGCCAGGGGGGGCTGCAACGAGGTGCCGTGCAGCACGCCAGCGTAGCAGCTGGTGACCAGCCATTAGGGTGACCACCAAGCGTGGGAACCCCTCAGCACACACAGAAAATGAGAGTTAATGCAAAACCAGGTGCTGCGGTCTCATTACACGAACCAGTTTGAAACGTTAATCTGCCCCCTGACACTGACTGTATTTTGCATATGAGACACTGGGAGACTCCCATTCAAGCTTAATAGGAGGGAACAAAATATTTGTTCCCTCATTCGTTTATTCCTTTGAGATCATCTTCAGATCTTTGAGCAATGGAAGCACAGGGAAATGTGGCTAGACTTGACCTTGAGGGCACCGGCCCAGCGCCCTGCAGGAGCACAGCAGCACTCAGACTGTGCCTGCCGGGCCAGCCCACACTTCCTACAAGCCAGTCGATTCTGCCTCCGGACAGATGGACAGACGACACAGCAGCCAGACCCGCCTCGGGCTCACCCAGGGACTCCCACTGCGGCAGTGCGGGCCAACTGCACCTGCCGGGGAGGCCAGGGAGGCCGTAAAGCCTGGACTTTAAGAGCTCCTCAGAGGCAGACATGTCCTGCTTCAAGCCCCTCCTCTGCCCTTCCGGGCTATGTGACTTGGGGCATGTTTTCTGACCTCTCTGAGTTCCTCGGATCCTCTGTTTCCTCCTCTCCGGAAATGGGGATGATGATACCTACCTGGCAACCTGAGGTGAGGATTAACTCTGCTGATGTATAGCAAACACTTAGCAACACCTTTGGCATGTGGCGAAGACTCAGTAACATAACTCTTATTATTAATTCATCAGATTAGATCATTTTATTCATCTTCAGGCATCTCAGAAATCTTCATCACAGCTCATATTTAAAGACAGCACATCCTCCCTATTAACTGATTTGTTTGTGTTTTCCTCTCCAGTCTCTGCCATGTTTAGGGCTTGCTACAATCTGGCCTTTGTGGTCCCTTCAGGCCGACCTGCCACAGGTCTGCAGCATTCCATTCTTCACTCCCACCTACGTGGGACTCTCTACACTGTTTCTCATGCACAGACCCTACGTGCCTTCAGAGCCTGGCTCATATCGCTCCTTCTCCAAAAAGCCTCTGTGGGCTGCTCCGGCTCATTCGCTCACCAGCAGACGCTGACTGAGCACTGGCACCCGGGGAGGCCCGGTGCCTCCCCGGGGCTGGGACAGACTGAGGACAGGACAAACTCACCACACTTGTGTCCGCCCTTTCCGTCACTCCTTCTCCGAAGCACACGGTGCTTTACAGCCCATCTCCCCACCATTCATGGCTGAGCTGCAGGCCATTCTTGCCCTTCGATCGCTGACCTCTTTAGAGAAATGGCACAGGGCAGTGTTGTGGAAGGAAGAACACAGGCTCTGAGGTCAGAAGGTCCTGGGTTCAAATCCCAGCTCCGCCTCTTTCTGGCTGCGACCCTGGATATTGTGCGTGTGCTCACTGCAAGAGGAAATGGGGTATCCGGGGGAACCACTGACCCCTAACTTCAGTCAGGGCGGAGTCTGAGGCAGAGCCGAGGCAGGTGCCAGACAGCCATTCTCCAGACCCCATGGCAGGCCATGGCGTCTACTCTCTCCTCACAGTTTGTGCACAGGGTACGAGAAATTACACCACAGTCTTCTGCTTCTAATCAGCTCACAAAATGATCGAGCCAGCTTTTTTGCAAAGTGCTTTTGCCCCCCTCAGTGATATTATTTGTGAGTATATCTTTGAGTTTTTCTGAGAAACCATTCCAAAGCTACGTTACCACAACTCTGACTTCTGCTGGGGGAAGAATCTAGGCGAGGATGAAAAAGACTCCAGATCCCCTTTCAAACAAAATCAGCCAGTTCTGCACAACATCACGTGGCCACCCTCGGAACAGTAAGGATGTAACCGAGCCCAGATGATCTCCCTGGGCCACAGGAGTGCTTCCCTGGGGCCTGCTATTTACCCCTAAATGGAAAGGAGCAAAAGGCTTCTTCCATTGTTTGTCATTGGCTCTTCATCTCACATTCTCCGTTTCTTTGTGGCTTGGAGGGTGCTTTGGGGTGATGTCAGTAAGTATAAGATTGATTTGCCTTTGGTCATAGAATCTTTGTGCCAACTACCTCAGTCCTAAGTCATTCATTCATTCATTCATTCATTCATTCATTTATTATGTGTGTGTGTGTATGTGTAGCCATTAAAAAGTAGAAAGCAGGCCACTCCAAAATCCAACCAAAATGACAACTTAACAAAGTAAAAAAGTCAATCAATTTATTAAGATGCTCAGGAAGGAAGGCAGGGTAAGAAAGACACTGGGGAAGGTGCAAGGTGAGTTAAATCACACAGAGGCAAACGACAGTGACAGAGGCCTGAGATCAGACCAGAGCCATCTCCCAGGGCAGTGAACCCTCCGTGCCATCTCCCACCCGAAAATCAGCAGCTGGAGCCCTGGAGTGGGAGGTGGACCTGCCCGTGGAGGTCACCGACTAAAGTGAGGACTTGGAGGATCTGCTCACCCGCACTTTGCCCTGAGGCTTACCAGGAAAAATCAGAAGAAATGGGGATTTCTTCCTGGAAATGGGTAGGGTTTCATGGTGGAATTGGCATCCTAAAGCAGGCCCATCCCAACTTTGCCTACTGCTCCCCACTCACATACCCTAAAGTGAAGCCAGCTCGTAGAAATGCCCCCCCCCCCACCCACAGGCACACAGCTTTCCCTTCAGGGGAAGGGTGATAGCAAGGAAATTTACAGGCTACTTTGGAATCAACCCACCCTTCCCCTTGTACCTATACAGGGACAATCAAGGATCCCCAGACCCTGAGGAGCACAAAAGAACAGCTCGAAGGAACAAGCAGGCCTCTGAAGAAACAGAATAGAGGAAGTACTCAAAGACTTCAATTTAGTAATCACAAAGATATTGAGAAGAAACGGCATTCAGAAAGAATAGAGTGCTATGAAAATACAATTGTTGAAACAGAAATATAAGAAAATATTGCAACATGGAAAGCACAGACAAAGAGACAGATATGATGTGAGAGAAAAATCAAGAGATGTAGAAGATTAATCAGGGCCAATATACATCTCATAGAAGTCAAGAACGAGAGAACCAAGAAAAAGGAAGGGAGAAAAGATGCAGCTAAGCTTTTCTGAGGTTTTCACTGCTGCAAGGCCCACCAGGTACACAGCAAGATGATCCCAAAAGACCAATTCCTTGATATATCCTTATACATTTTCAGAACACACACTAAGAGAAGTTTCTAGAACCACCTGGGTTTACCTACAAAGAATCGATATTCCCTTTAGCAACTCTGAATGATGGATGACAGTGGGATAATTCCTCCACATTTCTGAGTAAAGTTATTTTGAACCCAGAAGCCAGCCAAGTGAAAGGGTAAAATAAAGATACTTTTAGATCTTGCAAAGACCCAGACATTTTACTTGAAAACAATTACCCAAGGATACACTCCAGAAAAGCAAACAAGAAGAAATCTGTGGAAATAATCAAAGATCAACCAAATGAGAACAAGCAAAAGTTATTTACGGAGAACTTGCAAGGGCATCAGCTGCCATGGCCCGTGTTTGGCAGAGACTCAGATCCACGCAGAGGCGAGACTCGGATCCACACAGAGGTGAGGGAGCTTTGAGGTGGAGCAAAGGAAGGCTGCAGGTGCGCCCGACTGGAGGCTGTTGGCCTGGGGACACAGCTCATAGGGTAACTAGAAGGGGACATCCTACGTAACTGGTTGGGGAAGCATACTGGTCTTTCTCGGGTTGGCCCTAAACTGAGACAAAAATTAGAGAAGCTCTCAGATGTTAATCAAGTCCTGGCTGTTGGGGGGCCATTGTTACAGAAGCTATTGTTGGCTTCCTGAGCTAGTTGCTAGACATAGTTTGACTTCCTGCAAGTCTGACTTAGAAATAGCAGGCTGACTTCCTGGCCTGATTACTGTAGATAATGGGGTGCTTTCCTGGGTTGGTGGCTGCAGATTGTGGATCAGAGTTCCATTTTTTTTAACCTCATTGTCCATTTGTGTATTCAAGTCTCTCAAACCCAAGAAAAAAATCATGAGATCCAGCAACAATGAAGCTAAGTCAGCAATGCACTGAAAAAGCTCAAGATGACACAGTTAGAAAGAAGTCTGTTCTAAACCGAATGAAGTCTGGTCATTCCACAAAGAGAGTGATTAGGAAGTTGGACATTCTGAGTAATATAATGAAGAAGGTATGCATCACTTCAGTCAACAAGAGACACGTGCAATTAGAAATTCCAGGATGAGAGCCATGTTTCAGATGTGAAATAAATAAAAATGGGCTATTACGTTGAAGAACTGATAGAATACAGAAGCAGACCTTGACCTTGAAGTTTGGAACAGCCTCCTTTGAGCACCTGTAAGTTAGTCCCATAGGATCGCATTGCCTGTACAGATGCAGGCACGAGACTGATTCTACTGTGAATAATATTTACAATATCATAATACTGTTGAAACTATGTATTGATTTTCTTTTTTAAAAAAAGATTTTATTTATTTATCTTTAGAGGGGAAAGGAAGGAGAGAGGGAGACAAATATCAATGTATGGTTGCCTCTCATATGTCCCCTGCTGGGAACTGGCCTGCAACCCAGGCATGTGCCCTGACTGGGAATCGAACCGCCATCCTTTGGTTCGCAGGCCCACACTCAATCCACTGAGCTACACCACCCAGGGTTATGTACTTACTGATTTTCAATTGTTTATATATAAACAAAGCATGAAAGAACTAATTATGGGTGCAGTATAAAATATACATGTTCTAACCTTTTGACAAAGTAAAAGTAAAGTTAGCACCAACCAATACTGGGCAGAGAAGCAGAAAGGAGAAAATGTGGAACTAATTTCCTCATGTTACATGGTGGAGAAAAAAGAGGTACTGATGAAGTTCATAAATCAAGGAATGACTGTTTAAGCTCCTTATTTTAAATCATAGAGAAAATAAATAAAAGACTAAAAATATAACAAAACTTGGCAGGAAGAAATTAGGGGAAGATACATGCTTCATCTGTCATAGCGGGGCGTCGATCGCTACTGCTTCAAGCCGATGAATCAAAAAATAGAAATGTGAGTATATTATCTCAGCTGCAGACAAAAACACCCGCTCACGCGACAAAGCCAAGGGAAGAACGAGACCAACAAGCGAGTGCAGGGGTTCCGCGTCATGTCGTACCCTTCTGTGCTACGTTCATTATTATTTCCCTGGGCATGTGTGGCTAATATTCCTTTCTTTGTTGTAAATTTAAAAGAGGTCAGCATTCAGAAACAACAGCTGAGTACTGCCACAGAGCTAACGTCTTTTGCTCTGTCCCCTGAAACAGCCCCGGCCTCATTATTTCACTCGGCCACAGCAAGGCTGTGACCGCCCTTTCTCAAACTTGCCTCCCGGGGACCCCGGAGAAACCTGTAATACGCATGCATCCCATAGATGAGAACACAGTGATTTCTTCCTTCGATAAATATGTACTTGGCCCTGGAACTCAGGAGTGAACAAAATAGACCAAGCCCCCACCCTCAGAGAAAGCATTTATAGTCTTGTGAGTAAGATGAACAAAATGAGAAGAACCTGCCCCTCCCCCACCGGAGGGGAAGGAACACAGGCCTTGGAGCTAGACAAACACACATCACATCGCTATTTCCAGTCAGGAGAGCTGGAGCCAATGACTAAACCTCTCTGAGCCTCAGTGTCCACATCTGCAAAATGGGGCTGCCTTTCAGGGGTGTCGACATAATAAGAATGTATTCAGGCTCCCAAGGGAAGTTACTGAGATGCAAAGTGGGTTTTTTTTTTAATTTTTAATAAAATAGAAATGAAATATAAAATCAGCTAGAATTTCAAAACTCATTAGGAAGAGCCTTTAACAATATAAACGTCAATTTACTTCTGCTTTAATATGACCCACGTAAGATACTTGAGAGATGCTTACACTTTGAGCCCTTTGGTCTTCATTACCTTGAAAGTCAGTAGAATGAATCTTCATTCAAGAAAGACTCTATTTCCTAAAATGTGTTTGGGAAATCAACAAGGAGGCTACCGCCAAACAGAGAGTAGGAACACAGCCTGTTATAGCTCTCTCTTGGAAAGTAACAAATGCCCTGAGAAGTCCTGCATAGAACAGATTGTTCAACAACAGTTTCCCAACTTCCTGCACCAAGGAAATCTTCAGGCCACCCTTGGTCCTATCCCACCCGAACATCCTCTGTCCATTTGATATGTCTCCTGAGCTAGTGTTAAGCGACACGCCCCTTAGAAAATGCTGAATGAAGTAGAGGGCTTGTTGCTTGCTGAGCTCAAGCCAGAGCTTAGAGTCCTCATGACTTCCTCGCACCAAAAATAATTTACCAGACTTGATCAAGGCCGTGTGGCCAACTGCAGACCTCACCGTCAACGACCAGATTATTCCCTAAAAGCCCTTAACATTCAATGGGTGGCACACAAGGGGCAGCAGAATCCATCTGAGCCCAGGGCCAATTTGGGCAGCCTGCGAAACCTCCTGAGGGAACAGCAGCAATGGGAACATGACCCTGTAGGCTCCCGCTCAGCAGTGAGCCTAAGCAATCACTAACCCTTCGGTCCAGCCCGCGCTGAGAAATCTACCCCCAAAGCACCTGTTCCTCAGAGTCAGCTCACTAACACTGCAAACATTGCAGACCTTGCCACGGAGGCAGGTGCATGCAGTGGCTTCCAAAGGTGCCACTGGATGTGCCCGGCTCCACCTGCCCTCAGCCACCTTCCCCTGCTCCCACCCACCACAATCACACACGCCTCTCACACAGCGAGCTGCCTCTTGGCTTCTCGTACATGTAGGAAAAGCTGTCCGTGGGACCTACTGGCCTGCCAGAAAACAGTTTTGGAGACAGAACCGCTGCTGGGAAAAGCTAGCCAATCAAAGGGCATGGCTGGCATCTCCTCTGTCTCCACAACGTCTTCACTTTGAGCGCCTAGTGGGGTTTAAATAACACAGACAGCTGCTGATCCTCCTGCGGGGGACCTGAGGCTCGGAGTCCCCCCTCCCACTTGGTGCTGCGCGGGCTGTCACCTGAAGCCTTGCCTGGCTGCATTCCCGGCCGCTGCTGCCGGCAGCAAGACTTGCGTCCTCTCTGACATTCACAACCCTCTCTGCTCTAGCCACGCCAAGTGGCTGGACAGTGATGCCTCCTGGGGGCGATCGGAGAATGAAAAGTCCTCTTCCCTCTAGAACACTGTCCCCCACCAGCTGTCAAGTGTCTCAGATGTCAGAGTAAGAGTTTCATTCCTCGGGCGGGAAGCAGGTGCCCGGTCTGTCCCACTGCACCTCCGGGGCATAGTGCAGGCATCCTCCCGGGAACCCTGCCCGGCCGCCTCCTGACTTCGCCCCCCATTAGCACTCAGCACACCGCCCAGGTAAACTTCCCATTGAATGCACCTTCTTTTCCCATATCTGGGGGTCACATGAAACCACTTGAAATAATTTAGAGTAACCTAGAAGAGAAATTATGCTGGGGGAGAGAGATAATAAGAGTTGAAAGCAAAAATGGCAGACGGAGGATAAATACGGAAGCTGACAGGCTTGTGGGGGTTCATTACAGCGTTCTTTCTGCTTTTGTGTTTGAAAATTCTATAATAAAAGTTCTAATGAAAATATGTATGTGCGTACACACACACACACACACACACACACACACCCCTTTCTAGTTGCCCCCCACCCCCACCTGGCAATTTCCATTGTCATGCATATGACTTTTAGCTTTTGTGCCTTTTTTGAGAGCAGATTTTGATCGCAAAAGAACAGAAAGATAGCTGAACACTCAGTGGGTGGGAGAAGGCCAACAGTGGGGATGGGAGTGGCCAGGAGGAGCGGCAAACACACTTTGGAGGCAAGAGTCCCCTAAAAACATAGAAGGGTGCTTGCTTCACAAAACCGCTGAAGCTGGTACCACTTAAAAAACAATCACAATTGGCCTGGGATATTTGAGAGAGAAACTGGATGGTCATTTGTTCTTGGCATTATTGATGTCTGAAGTGTCCGTCTTTGATAGTATCCACCTCTTCTCTTTTTGCATTAACCAGCTTGAGTTGCAGAGGCCAAGGCTTTGCTTTGAGGTACGAACTTGAAAAGCTCGTGGGCCAGCCCACCTACTGTGTCAATGGACACAGTCTTCACGTACTAATTCCATTCCTTCCTCTGATCCCAAGGATCTGACCTCAGCCTCCAGCAGATTTAGAAGACCTCGCTCCTTAATCCATAATTTGTTGAACGCTTCTAGTTCAAGCTTCTCAGATGAGGCCACCCTTCAAAATATTGTGAAGCAGGGGAAGTTGGTCTTCCCAGACCATGAACCTATTATGCCCCCCTCTGAACCCAGGCTGCTCCCCTGTAAAAAAAAAAAAAAAAAAAAAGCAATTCTGCTATGAGAACCTCAATTCTTAAAGCATTCCACAATCAGCGTCTGGTTAAATAAATCCGCGCCATCCACACGCTGTGGTGGGAGTCCAGGGCCCTCTGAGCCCCAAAGGACCAACGCACCCCTGCAGAGAGCGGAGGAATCTAAGCAGTTAATCACCAGGGTGTCACCACAAAGCCTGTGCCTCAGCAGAAGTCAGATGGTTGAGCGCAGCCGAATGGTGGAATTTGGAAATGACGCTATGTCTTGCTCCTGGAAAAACCAAAGCTACTCTCCTCTACACGGAGACCCGACGGCAGTGAGAAGGAACAAGGTCAGGCACGCTTTTGGCATATTTGTGCCTGCATTTTGGGGGTGGAAAGCAGCTACCTTACGATCCAAACCTGAGTTTAAGTTTCTCAGCACTGGGTCTTCTCTTTTGGGTTTTGTTTGGTTTGTTTGTTTGTTTTTTTGTTTCGGTTTAGGGTTTTTTTGTTTTGTTTTTTGCCTGTCTCGATAAAGTTCATTATGAAAACAAGCTGGTGCGGGAACAAGGGGTCAGACAAGTACAGGTGAAACGGGGTGGCTTCTTCACCCTGATGACCCACGTGCTGAGGGCAGGGGTGGAGTCCTCCGAGGTTAGCATGTGCGTGGATCCTTGCTCTTGCTTCGGGAGCTGCCCGAGGCCGTGCCCTTCATTTGGCGGTGCCATGGCGCACCTTTGGCAACATCTGAGATGAACTTCTGGGCAGCTGGGAGGTGCGCCGAGCTAGGCAAGGGTCTGTGGCCTCAAAGCCAGCACAGTCCAGGTAGCAACCAGTCCCAGCCGCTGGGACTGCAGGCACTAACCCTCCCGCTGCACCAGGAAGCCCATCAGAGGCAAGCTATCCCCCAACGGCTTCCCATCTCGGCTGGCTGCTCGGGGCAGCACTTAAACCTGGTTGGACAAGGCCCCTGCCTGGGCACCGCCTGCCCACCAGTACGCCCACCCGCACCAGAGCCGCCCCACGGAGCTGGCCTGGTTCTCCACAGCAGCGCCAGGCCGTGCCACTGATTGAAGCCGCCGCAGCTCATCAGGCCGGTGGGAGAGGTGCAGAACCTTCTCTTTGTTTATTTCTTTTTTTTTACACCTGAATATTTAATAAAGATCTTTGAAAATGCCAGGAGACGTCATTCATGCTGGGAACAGAGAAGGAGGTGTTGTTTCCTGCATGTAAACTTTCAAAGGGGAAGTTCTGTGCCCTCTGCCAGGAAAAGTCAGACAAGTTTGGCAACTCTGAACAGAAGGTGAACCTCCAGGCAGCAAGCTATTTCTGTCCACACCCCTCTCTGGATATTTTCCTTGTATAACTTCTCGAATGGCAGTTTTCAGGTCACCTTAGCAGGTGCGGCAGAGACTGCCACCTTCTCCCCCTTGGCCCTTAGCCAGGCAAGTGGCTGTGTGACTACATTTCCAAGCTCCCTTACCAATCATGGCCAAGCGACTAAGTCCTGGCCAATGAAAAGTAAGAGGTTACGGCAAATGCGGTAACAAGTGTGATTTCTGGGCAGAGCCTTCAAAGAGAACGATTCCAGCTCCTCCTCCTTGCTTTCTCCTGTTGATGGAATGCGAACCTAAGGGCTGGAGCTGGAGCAGCTGTTTTTGGACTATAAGGGGGAAGCCTCACGTTGAAGATGGAGGGCAGCAAGTGAGGAGCCTGGGTTCCCGATGGCTGCGGGCTGCTGCACGGGCTCAGGACAGCCTACATTTACATGAGAAACTTCAACTTAGTTTGAGCCGTTGTTCC